>JADBJO010004401.1:182500-187194 GCA_016801955.1 Conus betulinus | reverse complement strand
TGACCAAAATGTGCTGAGGGTGATATAAAATGACACATGGGTGACAAAATGTGCTGAAGGTAATAAAATGACACATGGGTGTGACAAAATGTGCTGAGGGTTATAAAATGCACATGGGTGACAAAATGTGCTGAAGGCGATTAAAATGACACATGGGTGACAAAATGTGCTGAGGGCGATAAAAATGACACAGGGGTGACAGAAGTGGTAAGGGTAATAAAGACACATGGGTGACAAAATGTGCTGAGGAGGGCGACACATATTGACCTAATTTGTTAAGGGTTAATAAAATGACACATGGGTGACAAAAATGTGCTGAGGGCGATAAAAATGACATATGGGTGACAAAATGTGGGTGAGGGGGCGATAAAATGACATATGGGTGAGCCAACAAAATGTATGGGTGACAGACTGAGGTAAGGGTAATAAAATGACACATGGGTGACAAAAATGTGCTGAGGTTCAAGAATGCCCAGATCAAATGTAGCGAAGCCGGCAAAATATACCTGTTGTTATCATGTGATCAAAGAAAAATGTAATCAGGCAGACAAACTTTAACGAAGGTGACTAAATGTTGACGAAACGAGCGAAAGACAACGCAGGTCTGCCGAGGGTTGCTACAACAACAACAACAACGACGACGACGACGCAACAACAACAACAACAACACAACAAACCCAACCCACACAACAACAACGAATGTCGAAGAGCGGCAAGCGGTGCTGCCACAGACCGCAGGTTCTGGTCTGTGTGCCTGACAAGATTTTTTCGGAGCGACTGGGGATCTCTGGCGTTGGTGGGATTCCCTCCAGCTGTCGGATTTTTTCCACGCGTGCTGGGCAACCATCACTTGGGCACTGTCCGGCTTGGCTTGGTTACGGAGCTTGGTGTAGTGGCGGGGATGAAGCAAGAGGAACAGTAGCGTTGCGTTATGTGTTCGCATGCGAGCGTGCATGTACGCATGCTGTGTAGACTTATGTGGGCATGAGCACGTGCTGGCATGTGTATGTATCTGTGAGTGCGTCGAAGGAGCCGGAGAGAGAGAGAGAGAGAGGAGGAGAAGGGCAGAGGAGAGAGAGAGAGAGTTCTGATGAAGCGGAAGGGAGAGGGGAGAGGGGAGACAACAGAGAGAGACGAAACCGAGATGACCATCATCGGACTACGGGTCGTCAAGCCATCTGTTGCGCTTTCTGCTTAGCCATCAAAACACAACCCATATATAGCTACCTACCTTAAAAGGAGGGGGGAGGTGGGAGGTGGTCATTTATCGCGGCATTATGAGAGTGCGGGCATGAGATAGAGGGGAAGCGAGAAAGTGGGAGTGAGAGGGTGGAAGTGGAACAGAGGGGGGGATAAGGGAGGTGAGGAGAGAGGGGGGGGAGAGAGAGGAGAGAGGGAGGCAGAGAGAGAGAGGTCGTACACCCTCGATCAACAGATTGCTCCATTCTGCCTGTGTGCAGGACCAACACTCCCCCCCCCCCCATCCCGCCCCTGTATCCTCCCTCCCTCCTCTCTCTCTCTCTCTCTTATCTTTCTCTCTCTCTCCCCTTCCGTTCGCCCCACCCCCCCCCCCTGTCCCCCTGTCGGGGAGACGGATGGGTTTCACAAACCGCGCGTAATGAAGGTGTGGATCTATTGCCTTTACATGGATGACAAGCCATCACTTGTGCTCTCTCAGCCTTGATTAAACCGTCATTTGGACACCGAGCATCAGACACTCCGACTAGAGAGAGAGAGAGGCGAGAGAGAGAGACGAGAGAGAGAGTTAGACGAGAGAGGAATACTGTTTCAAACTGTCGAAATAGGGCACTGTTATTATCTCACCAAAAGGAACGCCCGGTGGGGGGGAATTTGGTGATGTTTCAATAGGAACGTTCATCATTCCTGTCCCAAGGTTAGAAATAAAAATAAGTGACAGTGATTGGGGGTTGTGGGTGGGGGGGGGTGTGAGGGAATCTGAAGCTCGAAACATGAAATGATTGAGGGGAAAAAAGATAATGAAACGTAACGTTTTCATTTTAGAGGCAAGCCAGACCTTCTATTCTTCATCCAAAATTAATGTTTTCCGTACTGCGCAGTGTCGTGTGGGAATGGCTCCTAAGGAAAAGGAACACAGACTTTGTTATCGATGAGTGTAAGGGACAACGACGCCCACACACATTTTCCTTTTCCAGACCTTGTCATTGTTTAGCGTGTAGAAACGACAGAGAAAACATGTGACTTCTGCTTGGGTGTAATCCCCTCAAACTAAGATGTAAGAAAACAAAAAAAAAAAAGCGCTGGAAAGGAATTGTGGTAAGGAAAAACATTGTCAAGCGGGTTTCAATACTGTTGTTGACTGTTTAGTGTTGGAAGCAAACAACACACCCACACACACGCACGCACGCACGCACTGCTCACACACATACACCCGCAGGAGCAGGCGCGGAGGAGAGACGAGAGAGAGACGAGGAATCAGGAGGGATGAGAGACGGGGAGAGATGAGAGAGAGAGCGAGAGAGAGGACCGCTTCAGGACCATATTTTTATTGAGACGCTTTCAGGAACATATTTTTATTGAACATTTGAATATACAGGCCTTTGTGCCAAGGCGGCGGGACACGGATCGTATTGTAGCTAGCGCCAGGATGCAAGGGGATAAGATGAGAGGAGAGGGGAGGAGGGATGAGAGAGAAGAGCGAGGAGGACGAGGGACAGGAGGGGAGGAGTGGGAGAGTGGGGAGAGGTTAGAGGATGGAAGGGCGGAGAAGGGGAGCATGGGGAGGAGGGGGCGAGAGCGGGGTGAGAGAGATGGAGAAGTGAGGAGGGGAGAGAGGATGAGGAGAGAGGAGGGAGAGAAGGTGGGGAGCGATGGAGGGAGAGGAGAGACTGTTGATTAATACTAGAAGTTGAATGCTATTCTTCGGATGGTTTGTCTTAATCACAAAAACAACCCCAAATACCTTTGTTCGGAGTACAACGAAGAATGAATTATCCAGGCAATACTTCAAGCGCAAGGAATAAATTGCGGGGGGGGAAGAGAGAATCCGCACTGTTCGATTCTCCAGAAGACCGTCAGCTCGAAGAAGGATTCCTCAATTCTGTTTGTTTTGTGTGTGAAAATTGGGCGTTTTGCTTTGTGAAGGATTGATAATGGTTGCAAGTGGACAGATTGTATCTGCGACAGAAAGTTTTTGTACTTAATCAGTTCCTGGGGGACCTGAAGGAAAGAAGTGCTGAATTTGTATTCTATTTGAATTAATTAACTGGCTATGGGTCGGTTTTAAAAGTTTAAAAAAAAACCAAACAAACAAAACCACAACCACCAACCAATCAATCAACCAAAAAAACAAAAACCAACAACAACATATGGAACTATTCATGTAAGCGACTTCAACTGTGTATCTTTGCTTTTTTTGTGATCATGATATTGTACTCCCCTGACGTGGAGACTGTTGGCTGTTACTTTAGCCTCTCCCTCCTCTCTCTCTCCACCTCTCTCCTCAGCTCGGGGGGGGGGGGGGGGGGGGGGGGCGGGTGTCTCCCCCAGCTCTTCTCTCTCTCTCGCCCTCTGCTCTCTCCCTCCCTCTCCCTCTCCTCCCTCTCTCCGTCCTCTCTCTCCTCTCTTTCCCCCCTGCCCCCGCCTCACGCCCCCCCCCTCCCCTTCCTCCGCTCCCCCGCTCTGGAATTTGTCTCATTATTCTAATATATAAAAACACAACAAAAAGACATAGAATGTTTTCATTCAATTTGTTAATTTGAATTATGTGCATGGTGTGTGATGATTAGAATTCCGGTTTTTCGGTGCCGTGATGTTTTTTTAATGTTTTGTTTTAAACTTTGTAGGTTTTCGCAGTCGTTCTTCACAAGACAATTTTAGAATATGATTACTTTCCCCCCCCGCCTTTTCTTGAGTTTCACGTTTTTTACATCGTTGTGAAGACAGGACGGAAAGATAGAAGACAGGAATGAAGAGAAAGAATGGCCTGTGAACCTGCAGGACTGCTGGACTGAGAAGCACAGACAGAAGAACAGACAGTGAAATGAACGGGAAAGCTGAGAGTGAGCTAATCACGGAGCAGGATGAGAAGTCAGCGAATCAGGGCTTTTCCTAAACGGGAACCGATGGCCCGTCGTAGACCCATGACCCCGGCTGATGATAATCAACAGTCAACGAAAACCTGGCTCTGGTAATGCAGACCCATACATCATGTGGATGTTGCCGAAAGCAGCCAATGGGGCACAGACAGCTTTCACATGCCCGGGGCTGGTCTTTTACATAACCCTAGTACACACAGCAGCCCATGGGCGCACAGTGACAGCGATGGATCCTTTGTTTTCTTTATGGTGCTAAATGCTGTTGTTTTGGGGTTGTTTGTTTTGATTTTTTTTTCCAAACGGGATAGAAGGGGAAAGGAAACGACATGCTTTCAAAAAACTACACAAGTTAGTATAGGACAAGTTGTGTGTGTGTAGAATGTTTGTTGTGGTTGTGTGTGTGTGCGCGTGCTTCGTGTCGCGCCGTGCGTGAGAGTGGATGCGTTGATTCGTGCGTTTTGTCGTCGTGTGCGTGCATGTGTGGGTAAGGGAGAAGAAAGCAAAAGACCGCAAAGCATTAATCCTAAAGTTCAGTGGCCATAAAAGGTTGTTTTTGTTTGGATTCGACGCAGTTCGATAAAAGCGTGTGTGTGCGGGGGGGGTTGGGGGTTGGGTAGG
>JADBJO010004401.1:167500-177500 GCA_016801955.1 Conus betulinus | reverse complement strand
TGATCTTGTTTGACGGGTCCGGGATCCACCTGTTGATCTGTATCCGCACCAAAATTTAGTGCGTGCGTCCCTTGTCCACATTCCATCTTTCCGCCAAGTTGAATTAAATTGACAGTGATATGTATGTGTATATGTATGCAAGCATATATATATATATATATATATATATATATATATATATATATATATATAGAGAGAGAGAGAGAGAGAGAGAGAGAGAGAGAGCATGCATGCATGCATGCATGCATGCGTTCGTTCATGTGTACACCACATAAACGAACGCGAACGTTATCATGCTCCTCAGTGGCTAGCTATGCAAATGACGACGTTGTGGTGGCAGACAGTGGCACAGAACTATTCTGCAGACTGGTACTCTCTTGCCCGCTGTCCAGTCCTGCTGTCAGCCTCGTCAGGTGATCGATCCATCGAGTGTTGTAGCTAGCTCTCTCCCCGTGTTGACACCGAACAGTGGCGAAGCCCTTCGGTCTGAAGACTGACTGAACATCCTCGTTGTCGTCGTCACTACCATCGTCACAAAAAACCTACGGTCTGAAGACTGACTGAACATCGTCGTTGTCGTCACTACCATCGTCACCTAAAACCCTACGGTCTGGAGACTGAAGGAACATCGTCGTTGTCGTCACTACCATCGTCACCAAAAAAGCCTGTTACCTTCCTCTTCTTTCCACCAGTGATGTTTGTCTGTCAGTCTCGTTCATTGCTCACAGCGCCGTCTCCGTTATCAGCGTCTTGGGCGTCGTCTTTGTCGTTATCGTCGTTGTTTTGTCGTTATCGTCGTTGTCATCATCATAATGATATTATATGTTCGTCATCCTTCGCTACCTTTACTGTTGACTCGACTTGTGTTGATATATAGTATAAGGTCATATCACATGACCCGGTTGACTTTGTTTCGCTGGAATCTAATGCAGGTTTTTTTTTCATGTTAAAAGTGTGTTCTTTTTCTATTTCAACTGTCTGTCTGTCTGTCCCTCTGTCTGTCTATCTCTGTCTCTGTCTGTCTGTCTGTCTGTCTCACACTCCCCCCCCCCCCCCCCCCTCTCTCTCTCTCTCTCACTCTCGCCCTTCCTCCCTTTCCACCATGATGCTGAAAACTGTCTTTCGCCAGCCATCGAGGCCATCTCCGGCAGTGTGGTTTCCCTGGTTCTACAAGACCTGGGGAGACGTGGACACTGTGTTCATCAATGAATCAATGAAGAAATGGAGAGAGGCATATCAATATTGCGAAATAGGTTGGTAGGTCACGTCCACGTCTTTCCCCTTCTGGAGCGCTGAGAAGAGGGGGGGGGGGGGGGGGGGGGGGGTGATCCCAAGACCGAGTCTAGCCTCTGTCTGGTTGTCTGTCTTTGTCTGTCTGTCTGTCTGTCTCTCTCCGTTCTTTTCTCCCCCCGTTCCCCCCCCCCCCCCCCCCCCCCCCCCCCCCCCCCCCACACACACACACACACACACCCTCCTCTCTCTCCAAATGGTGGTGAAGTGTTTTCTGTCGATTTCTTTTCTTCTTCTTCTTCTCTTTTTTTTTCTTCTTTTTTTTTTTTTAATATATTCTGCCGTTTGTTTGCGTCGACCATTCCCCTGTCTCTGTTCTGGTAACTCTTATTCTTTCGTTCTTTCTTTCCTTTTAAGTGTGATAGCAGTTTATGACAGGTCAGCTTTGTGTGTGTGTGTGTGTGTGTGTGTGTGTGTTCGTTCTTTAATTAACGTCTATCCACCTAACAGTGATCTCTAAATCCACCTAACAGTGATTTCGTGTGTGTGTGTGTGTGTGTGTGTGTGTGTGCTCATTCCTCACATCTGGTGTTTCTTTCAAAGTGTTAAATCCTTTGCAATGCCGACAGACACCCACGACACTCAGACCTGGAATATGCATGCGTAGCGGACCCCCCAAGGGAGCTGTAGGACGCACTAAAAGAGGAGAATATTATTCACCCGTTTCTGACCAGGGTCCAGAATATGCACGTGCTAGCTCCAGCGAATAAAAAAATCGCAAAAAGTCCAGACTATGATTTGCTAAGGGAGGACTGGATTATACTCGGGAGGATGATTTTTATAATATTCGTTTTTTTTTTTTTGTGACCCATAAAAAGGTACATTTGTGACACGGAGAGAGAGAGAGAGAGAGAGAGAGAGAGAGAGAGAGAGAGAGAGAGAGAGAGAGAGAGAGAGAGAGAGAGAGAGAGAGAGAGAGAGAGAGAGAGAGAGAGAGAGAGAGAGAGAGAGAGAGAGAGAGAGAGAGAATGCTCTATAGATATTCTAGTTTGGGGATGTGAGTGTAACCACTTTTTGCGGAGAGCGGTGAACTGATGAGGTCAAGATGTGAAAAAAGAAGAGGTGTTTTTGGCGCCGCTAGTCCGTTGGCCCGTGTGGCCAAAAGACAGAAGACCAGAGAGGAACCAGTGCCAGTGGACTGCAGGGGAACATGGTGCACTGCTGGCAGCTGCCTACTCTCACCCATTGGCGCCTTGTTTCAGCACGCCTCATACGCAGGTGGGCACAGGGCATGAACGCTCACAGGGATTATGGACTTATTACTGCTATGGTGTGGAATCACAGTGAACAACAACAGTAACAAAAAAAAAAAACCCTCTCTCTCCACTCTGTCTCCCTCGCTGTCTCTCTCTCTCTCTCTCTCACACACACACACACACACACACACACACACACACACACACACACGCACGCACGCACGCGCGCGCGCGCGCGCGCGCGCGCGCACACACACACACACACACACACACACACACACACACACACACACACACACACACACTCACTCACTCACTCACACTCACTCACCAATAAGATAATGAACATCATGTTCGTGTGGTGTGATCCCTGTTTTCATGATGCACCTGTCTGTGTTTCTGTGAAGAAAATGAAGGATCTTTGCCGCCACAGCAGACGGTCACAGGGTCCCTCTAAACAAGAAGACAGACACGAGTGTCACCAGGAGGCTGGGGGTGGTGTGGAGGGGGGCGGAGAGAAAGAGGGAGAGAGGGACTGTTGGGAAGAGGAGGGGGGGGACGGGGGGGAGGGGGGGGGGGGACGGGGAGCGGTTTCGGTCTGGGAGGAGAAAGAAAAAAGGGAGGCGTAGGGGGGGGGGGGGGGGGAGGAAGACAGAAAAAGGACAGGAAGGAGAAAGAGTGGGGGGGGGGGGGGGGGGGGGGGGGGGGAGAGAGAGAGATTGAGAGCGAGCGACTGTCGTCAGTCTGAGTAGGGACATACATCAAACGGGCTTCGTGTGTTCCCGGTTTCCTCCTACTCCCCTCCCCCCCACACCCCACCCTCCTTCACCTCCCACCTTTTCCGTCTGCTTACATCCAGACTCAGACTGGAACCTGTATGACTGACTTGGGTACAGCACCGAACCGGCATTGTGAAGGTTGCGAGCTGGAATCCCAGAGGTCCAGCAGGAACACTTGGCAGCGTCACTTGGTCATCCTGACGCGCTGCGCTTTTATTAAGCGGTATAATGTGGAAGAGATGCACACAGCTCCATTCAAATGCTCTCTCTGTGTCTGTCTTTCTCTCTCTGTTCTGTGTCTCTTCTGTCTCATCTCTCTCTCTCTCTCTCTCTCTCTCTCTCTCTCTCTCTCTCTCTCCACGCACACACACACACACACACACACACACACACACACACACATACACACACACACACACACGCGCGCGCGCGCGCGCGCGCACGCACACACACAAGAGCGAAATGGGTATTGCCGATGTGGAGACAGAGGGCACATCGCTCCGCCAGCTGGAAGGGGTGTACATACAGTACGTCTCCCTGTAGAGGACGCTGCCAGTCAGTCAGTCGCCTTGACCGCTGTGGCAATTTCTCCTCCTCCTCTTCTCCTTCCTCTCCTCCCTAACTTCCCCCCTGCCGCCCTACCACTCTCTCTCTCTCTCTCTCTCTCTCTCTCTCTCTGCCACACACACACACACACACACACACACACCCCTTCTTATCCCCCCCCCCCTTCTGACACTGTCACGCATTATTAATTAAATCATAATGGTCACCATTCTCTTTCCCTTCTTTCTCTCATCTCCCCCCCCCCCCCCCCCCCCCGCACACCCTTCCCTTCTCTCTTCCTTTTTTTTTTGTCCCCCCCTCCCCCCGCCCATCCTTCTTTTCCTTCTTCTTTTCCGTGTTTTTCCATTCTCCCTTCACCAATTTTCTAATCCCGTACCACTCCACCCTGCCGCTTGTTTTGCTGATGTCCATTCTTCACCATGTGAATGAGCGGAGAGGTGTGCCCAGTAGTGGATCTCCCATCAGGTCACCAGTCCGTGAACTAGCTGACCTGTATTGGAGCCTCTATGTCACAGAGATTACCATCTGATTATGTGTGTGTGTGTGTGTGTGTGTGTGTGTGTGTGTGTGTGTGTGTGTGTGTGATTGGGGGGGGGGGGGGGGGGGGGGGGTAGTTTGGGGGAGGGAGGAACCATAAGTATAACCTTCGGCTTGAGGGTTGAGCACCCCTGATCTGTGCTAAGGGGCGCTGGTCGTGGCTGTGGCCTCCTTTCCCTCAAGGCCAAACTCCGGCAGGACGCACTGCCCCACCATCTCCCCTGCAACGTCCCCCCAGGTGCCCGTTATCAAGCGAGCCGTGAAGGGATGAAGGCTCACCTGCCTGCCTGGAAGGGGAGGGGGTGGGGGGGGGGGGGGGGGGGCGTCCACCATTTGCCCGCCCGAGGCGGTGCAGCCCACTGACCCAGTTCATCCATCATCGGGGCAGCTGCGCCGTGTCTGTCAGGAACATGGACTTTCGTGCGAAGGTGTCTGTGGTCAGGAGCCCACGGAAGGGGTATCATGAAAGGGAGAGAAGAATGGGATTGGGGAAGAGGGGGGGAGGAAGGGGGGGGGGGGGGAGAGGGGGACTGGTCTGTCATTAGGAGGGCATACTGCGCGAAATTGGTACAGTTACAGTTATGTCGTAACCGCTTTAGTTTTGGTTAGATGTTTCATTTGGGAGAAAGTGCCGGAAACGTCACCGATGAGTTTTTTTTTTGTTTTTGTTTTGTTTGTTATTTCTGCCTCATTTCGATGGGTTTGTTTGTTTTTGTCAAGTCATCGACAGACAGTTGGCGCGTGTGTTTTATGTGTGTGAGAGAGTGTGTGTGAGAGAGAGAGAGAGAGAGAGAGAGAGAGAGAGAGAGAGAGAGAGAGAGAGAGGCAAGGAGAGAGAGGGGGGAGGGGGAGTCTGTGATCTGAGACGGCATAGCTGTAAAGCATGGTTTAGGTAAATCATGTGACATCGTTGCAACAACAACGAGCCAACCAGTGTAGCAAACAAATGAGATTGCCCAGGGGTACTTCTGCTGGCGGCAGCGGCCGTGCGTGTGTGTGTGTGTGTGTGTGTGTGTGTGTGTGAGGGGGTGGAGTGGGGGTTTAACTTGGAGAGCGTGATATCCTCCATAAAAGCTTACATGGATTTAAAGCGAGTGTGTGCCTGTTGGTATCCCCGGCGTGTGGCCTGTGTAGATAGCTGAAAGTTATACAAAGGACAGTGGTGTAGGCCGAGTTGGCGCTGGGGAGGAAGGGGCTGGGAGGCTGCGAAAAGATCGGGGTGAGGGTGAGGATAAAAGGGAGGAGGCTGCGAAACCGATTAGAATGCTCTGGCTTGGCTAGCGGTGAGATTGAGAGGAAAAGAAAAGATGCGGTCAGCACGGAGAGAGTGGCAGGAATCACTCTCTTCGTCTGCTGTGGCCACTGCAGCCATGTCGGAACTGGAGCCGTGTTTAAAGGGTGGGGACCGAAGAAACCGGCTTCTTTGAAAGACACTTTTCTGTTTCCACAGCATGTGAGGGAGATCGCTAGAGACGGGATTTAGGGTGGAGGGGGCAGAATGGGTACTCTCTCTCTCTCTCTCTCTCTCTCTCTCTCTTCTTCCCCGTCCTAGAAACTGATCTACAACTGCCCCGTCCTAGAACTGATCTGTATATGACTTCTCTTATTTATTCAGGAGGTAAACAATGGAACGAAATCCCTGATGGCATTAAAACAAAAGAATTCCTTGGCATCTTTCAAAAGCTGCTATCAAGATTACTCATTCAAGCTATTATAATTATAATTCCAGTGTTTATTGTTCACGTAAATGGCATATTTTTGCAATGTATTCAAACTACCCCAGATGATGACACCTCTCTCTCTCTCTCTCTCTCTCTCTCTCTCTCTCTCTCAGTTGTACTTATATACTGCTCTTGTCTGGTTTTTGTTTAATTTGTGACGTGGTTTTGTTTTGTTTTTGAGGACCTGATGAAAAAAAAAAAGTATTGAAATGCTTATTCAGTTATCCACATTAAAGATTTCAGATTTCTCTCTCTCTCTCTCTCTCTCTCTCTCTCTCTCTCTCTCTCTCTCTCTCATATACCTGTCTCTCTATCTCTTTTTGTAACTCTCTCTCTCTCTCTCTCTCTCTCTCTCTCTCTCTCTCGCTTGCTCGCTCTATTTCTGTATTTCTGTATGTGTCTCTGTCTGTCTGTGTCTCACACACACACACACACACACACATACACGCACGCACGCACTCACACACGTTTTCTCCATCCCTCAAGACACGTGCAACCCGCGCAATCCCTTCCACACACTTCAGTTCCACATGGCCCAGGGGGACAGGGGAGAGTGTTATGTGTGATACTATCCGGAGTGTTTTTCAGTGAGGTCAAGTGCTGCCTCATGACACATGACGCAGATGGGAAGTGAGTGAATGAGTCACTGAAGGCAAGACTTGTGAACCCCGCCGCCGAACCTTGCTGATCACCCCCCCGCCCGACCGACCTTTCCTCCCTCTTGCCCCTTTTCTAGTTACTGTTTAGAGAGGGAAATTGATTGAAGTCGCCTGCTGGGGTCAGTGTTCTGCTCTCGCCACCACTTCCTCCTCCTCCACGCACACACACACACACACACACACACAGAGTATGACATCAAACAGAGAACAAGGATTCAAAATATTTGTGTCTTTAAAGACCCATACTACTGTCACTACCACACACAACCACTATTATTTCATATGCATGCATGCACACACGCATGCACTCAGTCAAATAAACTGCTGTAAACATGTTTGTGTGCATGCACACACACTCACAACAGACACTCCGAGACACAGAGAGACACATACAAGCACACACAAACACACAACATGCATGCACGTGCACACGCACGCGCGCACACACATGCATGCATGCACACTCGTACACACGCATGCTTACATCATGCACACACTCACACGCATGCACACAAGCACACATGCAGTTTCACCCTTCACACACACACACACACACACACACACACACACGCACAATATTATACACGAATGTGCCAGTGAGCACACTCATGTACACATACTCTCAGACACAACTCTTACGCGATCAGAAAGTTGTGCACAACAGACTACAATAGCAAAATGACCTCGTTCTTCAAATATTTCTGGTGCATATGTTCAGGATTAAGGCATTTAATGTGCATGAATTTGTGTGTGTTTCAGTATCGAGAAGAGGACATCCAGTTTTCACACATCACCTTCACCGACAACAGTAAATGTGTGGAACTTCTAGAAAAGGTGTGTAGGGTCACATACCTGTGCTTCTGGTTTTATGTCTGGCATTTCTCTGAAATGAGCAGCCATCCTTAAGCAAAGAAAAATAACGTCAGTTATTTATGATTCAGACAAATGGATGCTTGCTACATATATGACTTTTGTCTCAGTGTGTGTGTGTGTGTGTGTGTGTGTGTGTGTGTGTGTGTGTGTGTGTTTGCCTTTGTGCCTGCATCTTCTTGTGCTTGCAAGTATTTGCCAGTTTCTGTGTGTACATTTGTTGCATTATGTTTCCTCCTATTTGTCTGTGTCATTTTTGTGGCTTCATTTCTTTGGATATGATCAAAGCTATCTTTGATTTTACTGGATTTGATCTGATTTTGATTTCTATCCTTAGATATGCTTATTATATAAGTAACTTTTTAACTTGAAGGTGTGTATCCCAGTTGAACTGTTTTTTTTCTTTATTTAAATTGTTTCAGTCATCTAAGTACTGTACCATAAGCACTGGACTTGTAAAATGAATGTTCAGACTTACACTTGTTTTGATTCAAATTACATGTTATTTTCCTTTTTTTTCCTTCCAGCCACCAAGATGTATTCTGAAGATGTTAGACGAAGAGTGCCGATTTCCTCAGGTGAGTCTTGAAGATAAAAAAAGGTTAACAAGGACATAGTAACTTGGAAAAATCCTGTTCTTTCCCAAGAAAAGTACAGTTATTTGGGAAAATCCTGTTCTTATTTTAAGTAAAGTGTGTAATTTGAGCGATTTCTCCTGAAATGAACTAACTAACTACAATCGTGAAAGCAAGCTAAGGTATGAAATGTTTGTGTGTTTGAAGAGAAATGTTTTTTGCAAGTGCCCAGAAAATGGTTAGGGCACATGAAGTGTCTACATAACCAGTTATAATGAAACCTTCCAAACAAGACTTAGCCCATTTCGAGACTTTTTTGTTTTGTTTTGAAAATTTGACATCTTTGAGTATACTACAAATTAAGACTCTCTCCCCTTTGAAGACGCAAGTTTTGAAAATTTTCTTGGGGTTGTTCATCTGAAATTGCAGGTTGATCAGTCAGTCGAAATTAGTTGAATTTGACATTAAAAGCTTCTGAATTTTGTAATGCTTTTTTTTTTCTTCTTCATTGTTGTTGTTGTTATTGTTTTTTTTTGGCATGAACTCTGTAACAACGTAACACTACACCCACATGCAGGGCACAGACAAGTCCTACCTCATCAAGCAGCACGAGACCCTGGAGGAGCATCCCTACTATATCAAAGGCAGCGACCGCCGCAACTGGGAGAAGGAGTTTGGGGTGCGGCACTATGCGGGCACGGTGGTGTACACGGTCCAGGGCATCCTGGACAAGAACAAGGACACCCAGCAGGACCAGCTCTTTGAGCTCATGCGCAACTCCTCCAACGCCTTCGTCAAGGATCTCACCCGCTTCCAGGTGATAATCTGTGATTGTTGGACTGTTATGCAGAGGCAGATCAGCTTATCCTTCAGTGGGGGGTTCCAAGGGTCTATAACTCCTCCCTGCCTACGTCATGGAGCCTGTCTTTTGCGGTACATGGGCATTGGGCTTGCGTGCGTGTAGCTTGTTTAGCAATTTGCTATTTTTTTTTATTTTTATTTTTGTGTAGACAGTCTGACCTAGTTTGATACTTGCAGTTTGGTTTATAGATAAATTCACTTCTACCACCTAAAATTGGTTTTAGAGAGTGAAGAAGAAAGAAAATGAAATTAAACATTTAATGAGTTGCAGTGCACTCAGATTATGGCGCCCAGTGCTGCCTGTATGAGTGGAGTATAATGGTGAGGCCCATATGCAGGTGAGACAGGGGAAAAATGTTCAAAGGTCTAAAACCCACAACCAGTCAGCAAAACAGTGACAAATAGGGATAAGATAGGGAGGGGGTGGGAAGGGGGGAGAAGTCAGTCTCCACATGAACCATCTGAGATGAACAGACAATGACAACAAACCCTGCTGGGAGTGGGGAGGAAGGAGAGGGGGGAGTGGGTGGAGCAAGGGGAGCATGCAGTGGAGGTGATGATCATGGGCAAGGAGCCAGGTGATGTCTGCACCTGGTGATCAGCAGTGGAACTGGACTTCAGGGGATTGAAAAAACACTTGTGCTGAAGGTGATAACCATGAAAGAGCAAAGATCTTATCTACATCCAAGAAGTTAATTTGTCTTTTTGTCTTTTTGAACATTGCAGTCATGGTCATGGGACTTTTGGGAACAAGAAAGCTTGCAGTTAAGGTAATAACCTGGTATATCTAATGCAAGAATAAGGCACAGAGAAAATGATGAAATGCTTCAGTGAATGAAATTTGTTCTAAATCAAGCTGAGCAGGTTATAAAAAGAAAAAGGTAAACATCTGTGTGGGTGAAAAGAAGATCAAAATATCCTGAGTCATGGGAATGTGAATCTGAA
>JADBJO010004401.1:147500-162500 GCA_016801955.1 Conus betulinus | reverse complement strand
ATAGTCTTAACATGTACATATATAAAGTGGCAAGAAGCCAAAAACTTGTGACATACTTGATCATAAGCTTGTTGCTAGTCTTTGTCTAGGTTTGAAATTGTGGAGGTGACTACGGTGAGTGATGGCTGTGTTGTCAGGTGTTTATGCGGAATAAAGTGTTCGAACCTCTGGAGGAGAGCCGGATGAGTCTACTTACCATGAAGGCTGTCATGGTTCAGAGAATCTGGAGGGGTTTTGTCTGCAGGCGAGGTCAGTGCCGACGATTTTCTTTTGCTTATTTCATTTCCTGAAAACATGCATGAATAAGTGCTTACATGCACACACAGCTCTCAACACACACACACACGCATGCACACACACGCACACACACACACACACACACACACACACACACACACACACACACACACACACACACACTACCTCTCAACGCACAACACACACACACACACACACACACACACACACACCTCTCAACACATGCGTGCGCGTGCGCGCACGCACACACGCACGCACGCACGCACGCACGCACATACATACATACATACATACATACATATTGCATGCACATTGTACTGATGTCACTTTCAATCAGAAGACATCACAGAGAAGATGAACAAATGCACGCAGACGAACAAGACAGTGCTGTACAGTAACAATCAAACTCTCCTGATGAGAGAGGGGCTGGTCTTCCACACAGACATCCCTTGGAGAACCTGCAAAAAGATCACTAGATAGATTGCTGGCAGGCAGCGCTCAAAAGGGACACATTTCTGGACAGAAATGTTGAATCGCACATCAGCATCAGCTCCCACAGCTCAAAGTGTGAAACAGCCCAGTCCTGTGCAGAAGGGAGTTAACTCATTGGGGGAATGATTTGGCTGCCAGTGTAGTCCCAGACACTTTGTGACTTTTTCTGAAGTGGGGGAGGAGGTAGGGTGTATGTGTGCGTCTGTGTGAAAGAGGTGCATTTTGATTCTAATAACTTGCCTCTCTGTTTGCTTTGACTGTGATGAATGAATGCCAAATTTTGGCCCAAAGATCAAACTCGGAGACTGAATGGGACCATCGTTTGTGAGTGGATTTCACGGGGCTTTGGGGAGAACTCAGTGGTATATACAGAATTCTAAAAGACATTTCTTACCTTTTTTCTGTTTTGTGCTGTCAACAGACTTTTGACTTTTTAGTTTTGTATTTTGCCTAACAAAAAAATTGTAGCTCAGAAGGTGTGAGTGAAATTACTTGGTTTTCCTGGTAGTTTCAAACTAGAGAGTTTTGAATTGAAAAGAAAAAAATCTGTAATGAAAGTAGACTGCAGTTTCGCATGATAACAGCTACACTGAAGAGAAGGGAGACATCATGTGCTGTTATCTACACAAGGGCAATGGTTGACTTTCAGAATTCCTGAGAAAGAAGGAGGCTGCTCTCATTTTACAAGACAGCTTCCGATCATTCCGACTTCGCCTGGCATACCTGCGCAAACGACGGGCAGCCATTGTCTTACAAGTAAGTTGACATGAACGCAGAGGTGAAGAGATGGCGGGCAGTGTCTCCTCAGGTAGGTGCCCCCATGACAGCTGGGCATTGATAGCAGCTCATTGTGGTTTGCCGGTGCTGAGCATGCGACAGAACAGGGAACAGAATGTGGTTGTATGTGGAGGAGAGTATGGGAGAACATGGGAAAGGTGATTTCCCCCCTTATCATTTCCTGGCTTCTCATGGAGTAACAACTACAACTCCAACAACAACAACAACAACAACAGCAAGAAGAATAAGAAGAAGATATGCAAACACTAAGATGACAGTGATTTGCTTCAGCTGCTAACAACAGAGTATTTTCCAGCTGGGACATTATGAAATGTCCGACAGCGATTCGTCTGATGTATATTGGTACCTATTTTTCTCCCTGTGTTTGTCTTACAGATTACTGGGTATGAAGATTGTTAGTTTTTTTTACCTCTGCATTTTAACTGTCACGTAATTGTCATTGATCAGCTTAATTGACTAATTTACTGCTGAACAGACTCACCTGTATTCAACTGTCAAGTAACTGATACTCATTGAAATGCCTAATTAACTCTAATTTACTGCGAAACAGACTCACCTGTGTGTAACTGTCAAGTAATTGATACTCATTGAAATGCCTAATTAACTCTAATTTACTGCTGAACAGACTCACCTGCGGGGCACCTTGGCGCGTCGCCTGGCGGAGAGGCTGCGTGTCCAGAAGCGGGAGGAGGAAGAGAGGAGGAAACAGGAGGAACTGGAGAGAGAGAAGAGGAGCGTGAGAAGGAGGCTGCCGACGAGCTGGCCATCGAACAGTCCCTCAAGTGAGTGGTCTGAGCTGGTGTTGTTCTGTGTGTGATTGGTGTGTGTGGTGTGTGTGTGTGTGTGTGTGTGTGTGTGTGTGTGTGTGTGTGTGTGTGTGTGTAATTTACCCCTTCACTATGAGTGCAAGTGCACCCTATATTCTGGGAATAGATTGCTATACAGTCACTTGCTGTGTTTACTTTCTTATACTTAATTAAACTACTTGGAATACAACCTTGATGTTGGTCCCCTGACTTAATAGATATTGGTGTTTGCTTTCAAACAATCGAAAAAGTATTTTTCATGGAATTTCTTTCCAAAAGAATTGAGTAAAGTAGTTCGATGTTACATGCATGAGACGGGATAACATATAGACTGAAGAAGAGGGATGAAAGGATTGAAGAAAAGGGGCTCTGAGAACAGAGAGGAGAGACAGAGAGCAGCATAAAGCTATGTAACTTAGAAAAGAAAAGAGAGAGAGACAAAGAAATGAAAAAAACTAGAATGTGTGTGTATGTGTGTGTGTGTGTGTGTGTGTGTGTGTGTGTGTGTGTGTGTGTGTGTGTGTGTGTGTGTGCATGGAAAAATAAAAGAGAGAGAAAGAATAAATAAAAAAAGAAAATAGAAAAAAAGTGTACATGTGTATGCATATACACAAGGATGGAAAAGAATAAATCTAACAGGAGCAAGAGAGGAGGATGGAGTAACATTTAGAATGGTCTTGGAGCTGCAATGTCATAGACAGACAGATAAAGAAGTTGACCTGGTGTAGTCTTTAGGTCTAGTGTTTGATGAATGCAGGTGCTTTTAGTCATGAGTGGGCCTGTTTCAATCACACAGTGAATAAAAATAATTGCAGATAGACAGATTCAAGACAAATGGGTGTTACCGTAAATGACAGCTGGAGAAGAAACAAAATTTGTAATGATTGTGTGATATCATCTGGAACAGAAATAATCCAGTCCGTAAGTATGTGTGTATGTAGATAGCAACTGCAATGTATAAAGCAAGTTAATAACCTAAAGATTGACTGTAACTGTGAGTAAGTTTCATGGTGTGAAGGCATCTGCTTTGGAAAAAAGAAAAAATCAAAATGTTCAGTACAGAAAACTACAAATGGAGATGAAGACAGAGAGGAAGGGAGGGTAAGATGGAGGGCACAAATAGAGGATGAATAGATAAAAAAAAAAAGAGAGAAAAGACCAAGAGACAGAGACAGAGAGAGAGTCGGACCTCTTTTTCCAAATGCATAGACAGCAAGAATTACCAAATTGTCAGATGGCTTCAGGATGTGGATTGTAATTTAGAAATATATTGACAACTGGATTGACCAAACCCTCTGTGGGCTTGAAGATATCAGTTGTTATTGACAATGAACACAGACTACTGAAATGACCAAATTCTTCCATGGCTTCGAGGAAGATTATTAACATGTGTACAGAAGAATGACCACACAGACTACCAGAATGACCAAATCCTTCCATGGCTTCAGGAAGATTAATAACACATGTACAGAAGAATGACCACACACACTACTAGAATGATCAAATCCGTCCATGGTTTCAGGAGATGGATTGTTATTGACAAATATACAGAGTTTTGAAAGGAAAAATCTCCCATGGCCTCAAGATACGGATTGTTATTAATGTATGTCCAGGTTACTAGAATGACCATATCCTCCCATGGTTTCACAAAAGAATTGTTACTGACAAAGTACATAGTATTGGAATGACCAAACCTTTTTATGTCCTGCCTACCCAGCTGTGTCAGGACCGCCCCCCCTCCCAAATCATGTTGATCCTTGTCACATTGAATTCTTTAAGGAAGATGAAGAAGAAGAGCAGTTTGAAAATGTGCCTTTGTCCAGCTGTGTGTTGAGTGTAATGTGTGAATGGCTGGGCTCGGAGAATGCTGGATCCTGCTGTGTGTTGAGTGTGTGTTGAATGGCTGGGCTCGGAGAATGCTGGATCTCCTCCTGCTGTGTGTGAGTGTGTGTGTGTGAATGGCTGGGCTCGGAGAATGCTGGATCCTGCTGTGTGTTGATGTTGTGTGTGTGTGACCCAGCTGGGCTCGGATCAGTGCTGGATCCTGCTGTGTGTTGAGTGTGTGTGTGAATGGCTGGGCTCGGAGAAATCATGCTGATCCTGTTGTCGGTTGAGTGTTCTAAATGGCTGGGCTCTCGGAGAGTGCTGGATCCTGGTGTGTGTTGATGTGAATGGCTGGGCTCGGAGAATGCTGGATCTTGCTGTGTGTTGTGTGTGTGTGTGAATGGCTGGGCTCGGAGAATGCTGGATCCTGCTGTGTGTTGAGTGTGTGTGTGAATGGCTGGGCTCGGAGAATGCTGGATCCTGCTGTGTGTTGTGTGTGTGTGTGAATGGCTGGGCTCGGAGAATGCTGGATCCTGGTGTGTGTTGAGAGTGTGTGTGTGTGAATGGCTGGGCTGGAGAGTGCTGGATCCTGGTGTGTGTGTTGAGTGTGTGTGTGAATGGCTGGGCTCGGAGAATGCTGGATCCTGGTGTGTGTTGAGTGTGTGTGTGAAATGGCTGGGCTCGGAGAATGCTGGATCCTGCTGTGTGTTGAGTGTGTGTGTGAATGGCTGGGCTCGGAGAATGCTGGATCCTGCTGTGTTGAGTGTGTGTGTGAATGGCTGGGCTCGGAGAATGCTGGATCCTGCTGTGTGTTGAGTGTGTGTGTGAATGGCTGGGCTCGGAGAATGCTGGATCCTGCTGAAATCCCTCCCTCGTTTTTGAACCCATTTGTCTGTTATCACCTGCTGATAATGATATTATGCTTGACTGGTGTACAGTGATGTGATTGGCTGGCGTGAAGTTCGGAGTGTATATGGATGGGATTAGGCTGGGTTGATGAGAATGTAAAGAATACATGGTGACTGGAAGCTGGTGAAATAAAACTTTTTTTGATCTGTTATTATGATTACTGTTGTTGTTATTTCTGATTGTACATTCCATAGGCAAATGGCATCAGCTCTGTAAGCTTCCTCCCAGTTCCTTTTGTATTTGTTTGTTTCGTTGTGTCTTGGGGTTTATTTTTCAGTGATCAGGTTCTCTCTCTGTTTCTGTTTCTCTGCCTTTTTTTTTCTTCCCATCTCTCTCTGTCCCTTTCTGTCTCTGATTTGAGCTTGATATTTAAATTGTATCCCTTTCATAATCATCTAGCTCAAATCTCTGTAAACTAATGTTGTTGCAGGTGACAGTCTCAGAATGACTTAGAGTTTTATGGACAAAAACATGCTTTTGAAGAAAGAAGTTTCAAGGAAAGCACGGAGGAATGTTCAAATAGGAACTTAAATAGTTTTCAGGTTCTTCCTTCATTTCATAAAAGGTCTTTAATATGAATTCAGGCTTTTCTGTGCGCTTGTCTGTTGCTGATGACTGTGAATTTACCCTTGAAGTGTCCTTTGATACTGCATAGGTTAATTCTGAACAAGTGTGTGCATGATAAATTCTGTATGTACAATAAAGTTTCCTATTCAGAATCTCATATCCCCTCCAGTTTTTCTTTACCTGGTATTAAAGGTTTTTTTTTCCCCTAAGAATATTTTTTTTCCCCATTTACTTTTTGTCTGCACAAAACTGACCTTCTATAGTTATGACCACCTCCAATGTAAGACCCAGTGTTAAGGCGTTCTGGAGGAGATAGATGAGGGTTCCACTGTGTATGATGATGATTTGTGTCAGTGAAAAATCATTGTGTATAAACAGCATGCTGGTGTTTGTTGGTTATCCGGCAGGTCATTGGATCAGTTGTACTTCAGGTATAACAGAGTATTGTGCAGTGCTGGTGTGTGTGTGTGTGTGTGTGTGTGTGAAGGAATGTAGCTTGGCTCTTTTCAGTTTGTGCCCATGATCACAATGTCAGCTTTTTTTTTTTTTCACTGGAAACAGTCATCTGCTGTTGTTTTTGAAGTATGTGGAGTTTGAAAGAAATCAAGAAGAAAAATATGTAATGAAACAAGAAATGGACAAGAGTTTGGAAAATAAAGAAAAAATGAAATTGTGAAATTGCTCAAGATTTAATGATATATTTCACTGACATTTTTTTCTTTATTGAATATCGTTTTTCAGCTTAAAAAAAAACATTATATGATGCTTAGCAGCAGCGTACCTCAAGCTCTTCTTTTTTTAGTTCTGCTTTTTTTCCCTCATTCTCAAATCTGTTGCTAAATTCATCATTTACCCTTGGTCTGAAAATCAATCTGGGAATAAAAGAAATTTTTTTTTGTTTTTAAAAAGAATTTTGCCTTCTCAGTTTTTGTTTTGTTCATCATGAATTTGTTGTTCATGCTTTTGTTGTGAGAAAGAAAGATTGTTTCACATTGTTGTTTTCATGAAAATGTATCAGATCATTGTCATGCAGAGATGTTTGAAATTTATCAGGGACAAAATGTGATTAGTTTTAAAGCAGAAGCTTGAACCACATTTTACTGATGGTGATCGTATGGATATTTTTTTTGTAATTAAAAAATATTGTAGCAGTTAGTTTGAAATTCAAAAGAAAAACATTTGGGGATCATCTGGTGAGTTTTTGTTAAAAGAAAAAAAAAAGAAAAAATAAGGTCACTCTGGCAGTTAGGTTCAAATTTGTTTTAAAAAAAAAAAAAAAAACTCCCTTCTGTTCCTAGACCATTCATGACTGTAAATTAGACCCTTAAGGGTGTCATTAACTTTTTTCTTTAAATCAGGAAATCATCTTTTTAATGTAAAAGAAAAAAAAAAACAGAAACATTCGTTTCATGTCAGAGACTGCTCATTCTGTCAACATGATCACAAGCGAAGTACCTGCTTTATTTTCAAGGATTGGTCCATTGAAAAAAACATAGTGGACAAAGATAGGACTGAACGTTGCAGACATTGTGTTTGCAGGAAACCCCGCAAACGGGACTCCTGGCTTGTGTTGCTAAGGTGATGGGTTGGTCGTTAGTGTTGTCCTGACCTGTCTTCCTCCAGTGTTTGTGTGGGATGTTTTTGATGTTCTTTGTTTGGATGCATGACATTGAGAAGACTTCCTTGGCTCTTCTCATCACTGCCAAATAGCTGGATATGTTTGAGCTTGTGTTCCAAGACTGTTATGTTGGCTTTTTTTTTTTGGCCTTTAAACTAAAAATGTTTTACTGCTTCAAGCTATAAGAAGTTTTTTTTTTTTTTTTAAAGCTCCGTCCATCTTCTGATGAGATTTTTTTTCTCCATTTTACTTGTTTGAGTGTGATGAAAAGCTTTTTTTTTGTTGTTCAGTGGGTTGTTGTTTTTTATTTTTTCAATGGCTTAGACACTAAACTTTTTTTCGAGTGTCTCACAATATATGACATGTTAAAAAACGTAATACCTTATTAGTGATTTTGCTGCTGAAAAGAATTTTTCAGTTCTATGTTTATAGGTTAGGTTCTTATACGTTTTGTTGTTTAATTTTGGTTTCATGTTATTTTTTCTGTTGATTTTTGTACAGAATTTAGTTTAAATACAGAATTGTGTGTTGTGTTGTCTTTTGTTGTAAGCTTTCATCATGTTCTCTTTAAGTGTTTAGCTACACAATTATGGTGTGATATACATGTGCACACACCAACTGTTATGTGTAATAGGTCTGTTCTGTTCACTGAAAAAAAAAAAAAAGCAAAAGAAACAATTCTGCTTTCACCCAGCTTCCTCATTGGCATGATCCACAGTCACCAGACTCACTCACACACACACACACACACATACACACACACACACACACACACACACACACACACACACACAAGCACGCATACACACACACACACACACACACACACACACACACACACACACACACACACACACACACACACACACACACACACACACACACATGACACACACACACACACACACACACACAACACACACACACACACACACACACACACACACACACACACACACACACACACACACACAAGCATTTACTCTGATTGTAATCATACAGTCAGCAAACACTCTGTGGAATACTTCTTTTTTGTTAGCCCTTCATTGTGGTTTTTTTTCGCTTGTGTTCTTCTCTCACTCTTAGAATGAGGAATGAAAGAGAGCAGACTGGTTTTTGTCTGTGATTTTGTTTTTTTTCTGTATGCAGTTTCCTTGCCATTTGTTTCTCTTCGTACATGCTTTCAAGTGTTTGAGTCGGGCAGGAGATTTAGTCTGGAATTTTATTGAAGTTTGAAAGGTACTGAAAAAAAAAGTTTCCTTCGTTTAGTCATGATAGCCTGCTTGACTCAGCAGGGATTTTATCCCCATCAACTCAGAGTTTTCATCATCATTTGGTCATGTATATAACCCTAGTTAAAACTGAGATTTTGTCCTTATTAGGTCGTGTGTAATACCGTAATTTAACAGATCAGAAACACCATGTTACTTTCCCGTAGTAATCATGCTTACATTTTTTTTTTTTTTTTTTTTTTAACCCAGAGTTCGTACAGAATTTTCTTTCTTATTCACTAATCTGTATTATTTCATTTAACTCAAGGTTCCCTTTTTTAATCGGTGATGTGTGTTATCCTCATGAAAGGAAGAGTGGGTATCCATATGTAACTGTGTAGACATATTCCTAGTTAGAAAACAGATACAGTGAATTGTGTTACCTTAACCAAGGACAGTGAAAACGCAGGGTTCCCTTATTTGGTGAGTTGAATGATCCTGATTGAGGAGAGTGACACACAGGGTTCCCTTATTTGGTGAGTTGTATGATCCTAATTGAGGAGAGTGACATGCATGGTTCCCATATTTAGTCAGATGTATTATCGTAATTTAAGGAGAGTGACACACAGGGTTCCTTATTTAGTCAGATGTATTATCGTAATTAAGGAGCACACAGGGTTCCCTTATTTAGTCGGATGTATTATCTTAATTTAAGGAGAGTGACATACAGGGTTCCCTTATTTAGTCGGATGTATTATCGTGATTAAGGAGCACACAGGGTTCCCTTATTTAGTCGGATGTATTATCTTAATTAAGGAGAGTGACATACAGGGTTCCCTTATTTAGTCAGATGTATTATTGTAATTAAGGAGAGTGAAACACAGGGTTCCCTTATTTAGTCGGATGTATTATCTTAATTAAGGAGAGTGACATACAGGGTTCCCTTATTTAGTCAGATGTATTATTGTAATTAAGGAGAGTGAAACACAGGGTTCCCTTATTTAGTCGGATGTATTATCTTAATTAAGGAGAGTGACATACAGGGTTCCCTATTTAGTCAGATGTATTATTGTAATTAAGGAGAGTGAAACACGGGGTTCCCTTATTTAGTCGGATGTATTATCTTAATTAAGGAGAGTGACATACAGGGTTCCCTTATTTAGTCAGATGTATTATTGTAATTAAGGAGAGTGAAAACACGGGGTTCCCTTATTTAGTCGGATGTATTATTGTAATTAAGGAGAGTGAAACACAGGTTCCCCTTATTTAGTCAGATGTATTATCGTAATTAAGGAGAGTGACATACAGGGTTCCCTTATTTAGTCAGATGTATTATTGTAATTAAGGAGAGTGTGAAACACGGGGTTCCCATTCTTGTTTAGTCATGCAAGAAGTGCAGATCACAGGGTCCCATGTTAGTCACGTGTATTTATCCTTGTTATTGTTAAGGAGACTGAAACTTAAACTTTCTTACTTAGCTATATATTTCATTCTCATTTTTGTTTTAAGTGTTTTGTCTCTGTTTCATTAAAAAAAAAATTCTTCTGTGTGTGTGTGTGCACGCGCGCGTGTGCATGCGTGCGTGCGTGTTTGTGTTTGTGTACGTCCTTTGTCTTTCCTTAGCAGTTTTATCGCTTGCCCTACCCACCCACGGTGGAAAGGAAAATGGCATGAACTGGAAGATGGATTTACTTACTGATTTATTTCTTCATGTCCATGCATTTCTAGTGTTTTGTTTGTTTGTTTTTTTTGTCTTCTGTTTTTTTTGTTTTTTTTTTGTCATTTGTGTCTGTCCTCTTCTTTCCTGTGTTGATTTATTATAAAACTTTTTTTTTTTCTGGCCCTCTTAAACCTCAGCTGTTTTAGATTTATGTGTCCTCAGCTTAAGCGTTACAAGTTGTCTGTGATAATTGATTTGTTATTTGTAAAGAAGAGCATTGTTATTTTATTTTCTGCCTCATGGTTGATGCAAAAGTTGTTTTGAACATGTTCTGGAAAAAAAAAGTTATCTGTTATAGAGTGCAAAGTAAATTGCACTTGTATGATCATGAATATCGAGTGCATTGGAAAAGGACAGGTTTGAACTGCAAAGACAAACAAAAGAGAGAGACAGAGAGAGAGAGAGAAACAAATTGATGTCGATGCTAGTGGTAATTGAAACAGTGTGTGTGTGTGTGTGTGTGTGTGTGTGTGTGTGTGTGTGTGTGTGTGTGTGTGTGTGTGTGTGTGTGTGTGTGTGTGTTGTGTGTGTATGTGTAGAACATGATGATACATTCTGTCAGATCTACATTCTGTCAGTTTCTGTTCTATGATGTTGATCACTACCTTATCAACCAGTCGAAGCATCACTCGTGGATCTGACTGTGAAGTCTTCCTGTAGCAATCATGCTAGTTCTGTCTCTCAATCTTGGACACCCTGTTTGAATCATGAGAAATGTTTGGAAGGTTGGTCATTGTGATTAAATGTTGTGTGTGTTGTTGACAAGATGATGGTGAAAACGTGGATCATGGAGGGAGATGAAGCATTGAATCTGAAGGGAGAACTTGTCGGCATTGCAAAAGAAGAAGCAAAATGTTACAAGAATAGACGCTGTATAAGTATTCATAATAATAATGATGATAATAATAAACCTGATCTGTTCTTTTCTTACATGCCTTTTTAACCCCAGTTTCTGTCATTTTCTCTCTATTTACATGTTTTGTCATACTTATTGAATTTTTTTATATGATTGAATAGTGACAAAGGATTCCGTGTGTATGTGCCTTACTGTGTATGTAATCCTTATTTTTTCAGATGCTGGGTGTGCCTTACTGTGTATGTAATCCTTATTTATTTCAGATGCTGGGAAATTGTCTTTTTTTTTTTTTTTTTAATGACGATGATTATTGTTTGTATGCTGGATTTTCACTTGTTCAGCTATCGCTGTGGTGATGTGTCAAATGTGTGTGTGTTTGTGTGTGTGTGTGTGTGTGTGTGTGAGAGAGAGAGAGAGAGAGAGAGTATGCAAACACAAGTATGTTAGTATGTTAGTGTGTATATTCACCCATATGGATTTGTTCTTAAAGTGTCCACTCTAAACATCTGGGGAAGAACGGGGGGGGGGGGGGGGGGGGGGGGGGGGGTCGGAATGGGGCTCTAAGATTTTATGTATGCACATTCATTGTGTATTATTTAATGGACATTATGTTTCAGTTTCTTCCATTTATCTGTATATTTACCTGTCGATTTCAGGCATCTCAGCTAGAACTGGAATCGCTGACTCACCTGATTGAGTCCATGTGGACCAATCACAAGCCGCCCGTGTCGCCCAACAGCTTGGACCTGGACGAGATGTTCCACTTCCTTCAGGAGGAGAAGGCAGAGCTGATGGCAGCAGAGCCGGAGAAGGCACAGGCGCTTGACGCCATCAACCAGCAGTTCGCGCAGCTGGATAAACTGTGGACCGAGACGGAGAAGGTGAAGAAATGATGCTGACATTGACTTAATAATTGTTCGTTTATGTATGTATTTTTTTGTTGCTGGTGCTTGATCCTCCTTATTATTACATTTCCCTCATGCCACTTGTTCTGATTCTTCCAGACACAGCTATTTTCAGAAGCATCTTGTCTCTGCCCCAATAACTGGTAGTCCACAAGGAACTGTCAGTCTGAGCAGTTGATTGGATTGTCATTGATGGTTTAATATGACAGTTCATTTGAGAGGGGAAAAAACTACGCTGATCAAAAAAAAAAAAAAAAAAAGTGGAAAAAAATTGTTTTATTGAGTTGACATCCTGCTGATTTCGGTTTTGGCTCCACACCAAGTTAAAGGATGACAAGTTGTTTGTATTCAAACTTATTTTTGATGATTTTCAGAAACACGAAAATTTGTTCAAACAAAAACAACACTTGAAAAATATATCAGTTGTCAAGAGAAGAAAACCCTGTGTAAAATATCTGAACACAGTTCTGCTGTGTAAACTGTATTTGTGGTGAGCTTTGTGTAAATTGGTGCCAGTGGGGTTACAGGAACGACACAGGAGGGTCGTTGTGATGGTCTGAGGCCACCTGGTGATGCTCATGCAACCAGGCTCTTTGATGGTGTTATTATCGTCATCATTATAATAGGATTTCTTTTTTTTTTTTTTTTTTTTTTTTTTTTTTTTTTGTTCCAACCTCTGCTGCGCCACCTCAGAGGCAGTGCACCCACGCCGCTCATTCTGACACCCCATCCAGAGCCACAGCGCAGCTGGCCCCCGCCACAGCCCCGGCACTGGCAATTCACAGGGAGCAGTCAGTGTCAAGTCATCAAAGGCAACCCATCGGAGGACACACTGCACTGCTGCCTAGTCACTTTGGTGGTGTTCAGTGGCGCCTGTCCTGATCTAACATACGCAGGACACACCTACTAAGCCCCCTACTGATGACAATAATTGCTTAGTCGCGGAGCCGGCGTGAGTGAGCTCTCCCTCCAGAGGGCGCCACCACATCCGTTCAACGACAGCCCCCATAGACTTGCTGATACCGGTGACCCCGATGGAACCAAACCAAGACCATAGACATGGAGAGGACATCGAAATTGAGGTCACCATGAGAGCAGGGCATGAAGGGCCACAGAATTTGAGACATTTTTTTTCTGCTGATTGATGAGAATGAGGATGATTAAGATGATGCTACGGATTTCCATTTCGGTCTGAGACTACATGACAGGGCTGTACTCTATGCTTCCTTTCATAATATATCCCGGCGTCAACCAGGCCCGAGAGATACAGGCACCTGCAGTGTTGGTCAGGAAATTTGAGCAACACTCTCAGAAACACATCCATTAAGTGGATGAAATTCAACCGTGCAGTCCCAGTCTTCCCAGGTGAGTCTGCAGCAAACTCAACTCTGGGTAGGAGCCGGTCGGGGCAGAAAAAAAAAAACCACATGACTCTGATGGGATTCAAACCCACGACCTCCCAGCCGGGAGTCCGCGACGCTAACCACTTCACCACGACAGCTGGTTCATTGTAGTATTTCTAGTCATCATGATGATCATCATCAGCAGGTGGTTGAGCTGTTGATTTCTCATGTTTGTTAGAAAGGGATCTATGTGCACATTCTCAGCAATGACAAAGCCCTGAATTGTTCTCTTCGATGTTGCTCACCCAGTATGTCGCCACCTGAATGTTGCAGGAGTGTGCCTATCTGGAGGAGCATGCCATTCAGAATGCACTGGAAAAAGTGGACCAGTCCATTGCCCCCTTTGACGAGAGCAACCCGTCCTCCCCTGTGGGTCCCGGCTACGAGCGCTACGAGCCTCTACCTTGCCAGGTTGGCAAGCCGCCCCCACCTCCACGCACCTCCTCAGTCTTGTCTGCTGGCTCTGCTTTCCTCTACAACATACCGCCTCCACCTCCTCCTCCACTCCCCCCCACTGGGGAGGGTGCGCCTCCTCCACCCCCTCCCCCTCCACCCCCTGGGGGTATCCCTCCTCCGCCGCCCTTGCCCAACACAGGTGGACAGCCTCCTCCACCACCCCCACCCCCACCGCTACCAGGCATGGAAGGGGAGGAAACTCTACCTCCCCCGCCGCCTAGCGAAAACATGCAGGAGCTCCCTGGTGGGACCTTCCGCCCCCACCCCCTCCCGGCCCCAGCCTGACCATCCCGCCTCCCCCACCCTTGCCCCCCAGCATGAAGGACTCAGAAGTGGAGAACCCCTATGCCGAACTGTCGGAGGTGGTGCGGCGCGCCAGTTTGGCTAGCAGCACCCACAGTCAGGGCAAGGCAGTTCCACCCCCTCTGCCCCCGTCTCCCTCCCCGTCACAGAACTCGCGGGGCTCTCGGGGCAGCATGGCGCTCAAGCTGGAGCAGGCGCAGATGAACGCTCAGATCCAGGCGAACTCCTCGGCCGCCGCCACGGCTGACATGGGTCAGCTGTCGCCAGGCACGCACGAACGGTTGGTGTCCATGCTTCAGCAGCCGTCACCTGACCTGGTCAGTCCCCAGTCGGCGGCATCGTCAGCCGACGCTGATTTGTCCAGTGACCTGGATGGTGTGTTTGACATCATGGATTATGCCGACAGGTTCTTCAACGACCATGAGAGGGACACGGGTGGCACGATAATGAAGAGCTTTTCTTGAAGAAACGCAAGCATTCCACTAGCTCGGTGAGTGTTGTACTACTCTTTTTTTTTTCTCGTGCTTTACATTGTTGGTGGTTATGGAAAGTGAGGGAGGGAGGGAAAAGAGGGTCTGGCTGGTTGGAATGTTGGCATGTTCATGCAGTCATGTGTATTTAGAGACATGTGGATCTATAAGTGCACTCCATTTTTCATGTATCCAGATCTTTATTTGTATTATGTACTTAATTTTGTGATTATAAATTCACGTATTTTTTCAATAATATTAGTTCTGTACCATGTTTAAAGAAAAGCTCATAACAGATTAAGTGATTTGAATGCTTATCTTTGCTAGTCTTTCAATGTCATAGGGAAAAAGTTTTAAAATGTAACAAAGGTGGGGTTTTTTTTTGCTTTCTTTTAAAAAGCGAA
>JADBJO010004401.1:82500-142500 GCA_016801955.1 Conus betulinus | reverse complement strand
TATTTAACGTCTTTTCATCACAAGATGATCTTAGACCTGCATGCATATGTATATGCGCACTTGTACACACACATGCACTCTCTCTCTCTCTCCCTCTCTCACTGTCACACACACACACACTCACACGCACACACACACACACACACACACACACACACACACACACACACACACACACACACACACACACAGAGACACACACAGACACACACACGCATGAAAGCACACATACAAGCACACATACATGCATGCACACATACATGGAGGCACACACATAATTATGCAAGTATTTTTCAATGTATCTGAAAAATTTTGATATATATATATATAAAAGAACTATTCGACAGAAAATGTTGCTTCATCAGTTTTTTTTTTTGCTGAATGTTTGTTGCGAGTTTGTTACCCCGTTGAACCCTTCCAACATGTTTTGTTGAAGATTTATTTACTTCTGCCATGTGTTAGACAAGGCTAAGCATGACTGAGTCTTATCTCTGATCCATTTGGGGCACACCAAACGAAAATAAAAGAAAACTCAGGGCAATAAACAGTGACTTTACATTCAAAAAGAAAGAAACGAAATGAAGGGATGAGTTTTCTGTTCCCTGTAAAAGAGTGGTGGTTCCTCTGTGTGCACAGAGTGTGCAGCAGCAGTGCTCCATCATCTGCAAGGTGTTCTTCATGGACGGCAAAACCAAAGCCGTCAGTCTGCAGCCCCGCGACACCACCATAGACGTCCTGGAGAAAGTGGCTCGTAAGATCGGCCTTAAGTCTGTTGAAGGCTGGGCTTTGTATGAGGTGAGACCCCAACATCTTGAACCTTTGTTGACTTTGTGTTCGTCTTACTTACCTGTCCAAACAAACACCTTAAGTCTGTTGAAGGCTGGGCTTTATATGAGGTTAGACCCCCAATACTTTACTGTTCTGTTCACTTTGTTTTCCTCATATTTACCTGTCCAAACAAATACCTTAAGTCTGTTGAAAGCTGGGCTTTGTATGAGGTTAGACCCCCAATACCTTGCTGTTCTGTTCACTTTGTTTTCCTCATACTTACCTGTTCAAACAAATACCTTAAGTCTGTTGAAGGCTGGGCTTTGTATGAGGTTAGACCCCCAGTACCTTGCTGTTCTGTTCACTTTGTTTTCCTCCTATATTTACCTGTCCAAGCAAATACCTTAAGTCTGTTGAAGGCTGGGCTTTGTATGAGGTTAGACCCCCAATACCTTGCTGTTCTGTTCACTTTGTTTTCCTCATACTTACCTGTCCAAACAAATACCTTAAGTCTGTTGAAGGCTGGGCTTTGTATGAGGTTAGACCCCCAATACCTTGCTGTTCTGTTCACTTTGTTTTCCTCATACTTACCTGTCCAAACAAATACCTTAAGTCTGTTGAAGGCTGGACTTTGTATGAGGTTAGACCCCCGACACCTTGCTGTTCTTGTTCTTGACTTTCTTTGTTTTCCTCATACTTACCTGTCCAAGCAAATGCCTTACCCCCACTTAATGTGGAACGTCACCTTATCATCAGGTAAAGGAGAAATTTGAGCTGGTTTGAATATAGTGCAGTGTTGTGAACTCACTGTTGCAGCCACTTTTGCTTATTGAAAGATGGAGGTGAAGCTACTTGCCTGCTCTTGAGGTTTTGTTTTGAGGCAATCCTGATAATATGGCATTGTCCCATGCCAACTGTAGATAAGACATTTGTTTAGACTTGTAAATATATTGTCAGACTACTTTTAGAAGTGAAATTCCTGGGGGGGTTTTATTTAGCAGGTTAAAAGGTAACAGTTGACCGTTTGTTGGTGTTGTCTATCTTGTTGTTGTGTCATTGTTGTTGCAGTATTTGTTGTTTGGTTGATTTTATGTGATACTGGTGTAGGATTCTTGAGAAATGCTCATGTTCGGTCTGGCAAAACTTGTAGAGGAGTATGTGTGTGGATGCAGGTTTGTGAGTGAGTATGTGTGCGCTGTCTTGCCAGCTCTGACCTGCCCTGTCATGTCACGTGTGCATGCATGCTTGTGTTTGAAGCTGTGAGTGTGTGTGAAGACGTTATTTCTGTGTGAACTTTCAGCCATCATAGTAAAGAAAAAAACAAAAAAACTTTTGACTTGAATTTCAAATGATAAATCTCATGCAATTGCAATTAGAAACATCCGTTGTAATACTAAATTTGTATGTTACACAGGTTTTTTTCTTTAAAACAAATCAAAAACAATAACCAAAGCACACACACACACACACACACACACACACACACACACACACACACACACACACACACACACACACACACACACACAAGATCACACCTTACCCACACCACACCATACCCATTCCACACCGCACCGCACCGCACCGCACCGCACCACACCACACACACACCACACACGCACGCACGCACGCACGCACGCACGCACGCACACACACACACACACACACACACACACACACACACACACACACACACACACACACACTCACTTTTGCAACAAATTGTCAACGAAAGAAGTATTCAAAGGAAGCAGGTTTGCAGAGTATTTATTTTGTGTTTCAGGTGACCAGAGCCTACGAACGATTCATCAGGAGTTACGAATACATTGCTGACATCCTGGCCATGTGGGAAAGGTATGGGACTGCCTAGAAATACAATAAAATTCACCTAAGATAATTATAAGTTGGTTCAAGACTGATGAATCACTTTTGCATTTTTACCACCAGTGTGTTTAATGTCCATACTGCCTAAGATTTCTGATGGTCAGATTCGCACAGTTCAAGATCTGTTTTATAACCACTTCCAGTCTGAAAAAAACAACAACATATCATTCGTCTTACAAAGAATTTTGTAATGTTTGTCATTACCATCAACCAGGACTTCTTGTTGTTATTCATCCAAAAAAAGTTGAACAACATTGTACTTTTTGCTGAGCATCAGTGAGAGAGAAGGGCTGTGTGAATAGAGCTTGAATCCAGTTTGAAGTTGGGATTTCAACAGTGAACCAGAGTTGGCTTACTCTATGCTCACGTTTGTCTGCAAAGGTATCTTTAGTTGAAGACAAGGGCAATAACCCCTGACCGCCTATGGGTCGCAGGAGGGGAAGGGATGGAACGGCCGCGTTTTGTTTAAACAGCGCACTTCTGCTGACAGCTGCCAGCTTCCTCGCGCTTACCTGCCACAAGCTTTCCTCCCTACGCGTAATGTGATACTAGCTGTCTGGCTGATAGTGTGTTGAAAACAGGATGTTATGTTTCTTCATTAATACTTTGCGCCAGAATGCCACGAACTGTGGTTGATTGATGTCACTGTATTGTGGGGTCTCTGACTGACAGAACGACACCAAACATGCATGGGTCTTCTTTCATACGCATTGCTGATAAGCACCACAAAGATTTGTCAACAAAAAACAATTGAAACAGACTAACGAACACACGCAAAGTGAAATGAAATTGCAACTCGGTGGAGAGCATGCGTTCCTGAAGCTATCACGCTCAACCTCAAGCATATTGGACATGCATATCTTTCCTTTTAAACTGACAGAAAATTAGTCGTGGGACTTCTACCTGACAGCCGGTACTTGGCCTGAATAAACAGTGTCGGGTCTGGTCAACTTCACTGTGAAAACTGCGGTGGTTTCCCCTACCACGGCCTAGGCATGTTTTGCTTGTTTATCTGCGTGCTCTACGTGCTTGTGAAGCATGCTGAAACTGATTCTATCACAGCCACACCATGGTTTTAGTAAAGCAAGATTGTAGCATGCCACACATGCAGATGTCAGTTATAAACAATGAAATGCTTCCTACCTGACCTTGTTCTTTCCCCCGTTCAAATCATTTGAAACTGATGTCACATATACAGACACCAATGCAAAATGTTGCCGCATGTTCATCTTCATGGTGAGCCTACTCACACGACTGGGGGGGGGGGGGGGAGAGAGAGAGAGAGAGAGAGAGAGAGAGAGAGGAGAGAGGAGGGGAGAGCGAGCACACACACACACACACACACACACACACACACACACACACACACACACACACACATGCGCGCGGGGCATATTAACAGAAACCCACACACCAACATCAGCGGTATATAACTGATGAATAACACACACACACACACACACACACACACACACACACACACACACACACACACACACACACACACACACAGAGAGAGGGAGATCACTAGATATTACAGCTTACTCTATCATAAAAACAGGCTAGGCTACTCACTTGCACACTCTTACTCTTATGTATACAGAGAGAGAGAGAGAGAGAGCAACAACAACAATTACAGCATCAATAACACACACACACACACACACACACACACACACACACACACACACACACACACACACACACGCGCGCGCGCGCGCGCGCGCGCGCAAGAGAGAGAGAGAGAGAGAGAGAGAGAGAGAGAGAGAGAGAGATCACAAGATATTACAGCTTACTCTATCATAAAACACGCTTGGGTACTCACTTGCACACTCTTACTCTTATGCATGCACAGAGAGAGAGAGAGAGAGAGAGAGAGAGAGAGAGAGAGAGAGAGACAGAACAGCAACAACAACAACAAAACAACACACACACACACACACACACACACACACACACACACACACACACACACACACACACACACACACACACACACACACACACACACACACACCCTAGAATGTCTCTCTCCTCTCGAGCAGTAGCACCACTCACATACGGCTTTCTGATATACGTATACACATGCCGGATCCTGGCCAACTTATGAAAACGAACAACTTCTCAATGAAAAAAAAAAAAAAAAAAAAAAAAAACAAAAAAAAAAAACTCAAGAACGCGGGATGAACCCGAAGTTATATCAAACGGCACAAAGCAGAATCACAACACACAAAATCACACACACAGTTAATTATATGGAGTGTGGAAGAATAATAATCCGTAAAGCACAACAAGAACAGCACAGCATGAGAACACACGCGCTCCCTTAAAAAGGGATGGGGCCCTACACACGTGCGCTTCCAGCTTTTCAGCACTCAGCGCTGAGTCACGCCGCCTCTGTTTATCGCCTGCCGGGCAGAACTAAAGAGCACGATTTGATCTCGGCCGGGACACAGCTGTGTGCTGTGCTTTTGTGTGATAAAGAGCAGAATCTGAGAAAATAATACTCTTTAAAGAAATAGAAGAGTTGGGCCACTTTGAGCTTGAAAATCTTCTTCAGTGAAAAAAAAAATCAACACATAAAAAACTTCCAGAAAAAAAATTTGCATTAAAAAGATCATTGTTTAGAGCAGTTATTGTAGAAGACAGAATCAGTCAGAGTTTATTCACAATTTTATATTGTGACAATAAAACAAACAATCTGTAGCTTAATTTCATATTTGACTATTTGTCACTATGTCACATATTCTGAGTACTGTCAGCATGTCACACGTTCTGAGTACTGTCACATGTTCTGAGTCATGTCACATGTCCTGAGCACTGTCACCATGTCATGTTCTGAGTACTGTCACCATGTCATGTTCTGATTACTGTCACCATGTCATGTTCTGATTACTGTCACCATGTCACATGTTCTGACTACTGTCGGGCCATGTCATGTTCTGAGTACTGTCACCATGTCACATGTTCTGATTACTGTCACCATGTCACATGTTCTGATTACTGTCACCATGTCACATGTTCTGACTACTGTCACCATGTCATGTTCTGAGTACTGTCACCATGTCATGTTCTGAGTACTGTCACCATGTCATGTTCTGAGTACTGTCACCATGTCACATGTCCTGAGTATTGTCACCATGTCACATGTTCTGAGCACTGTCACTATGTCATGTTCTGAGTACTGTCACCATGTCATGTTCTGAGTACTGTCACCATGTCACATGTTCTGAGCACTGTCACCATGTCACATGTTCTGAGTACTGTCACCATGTCATGTTCTGAGTACCATGTCATGTTCCATGTCACCATGTCATGTTCTGAGTACTGTCACCATGTCACATGTTCTGAGTCATGTCACATGTTCTTATTACTCTCACCACCATGTCAGATGTTCTGAGCACTGTCACCATGTCACGTGTTCTGAGAACTGTCACCATGTCACATATTCTGAGCACTGTCACCATGTCACATATTCTGAGCACTGTCACCATGTCACATGTTCTGAGCACTGTCACAATGTCACATGTCTTTGCTTTCAGCGGTGACAGGCTGGCAGCCCAGCAGAACAAGTCGGACAGCATCTCCAAGAAAGGGCAGGCGGTGGCTCTGTGTGGGACAGACGCCATGCTTATGTTCAGAAAGCGTGTGTACCGCCATGTCCACGACATTCCCAACGACCCCATCGAATACCATCTGCTGTATGCTGAGGCAGTCAACAAAGTGGTCAGGGTAAGTGGAAGTGGTGGATTAGAACAGGCTTTTTCAACAACAATAATAAAAAAAAATTCTTTTAAAAGCTAGAGGGCATGAATTTGTGCCAAAACAAAATGATGAATCTGAATTGAAAATAATCAGCATTGGATGAACCTGTCTTTACTGTAGCTGCTACAGGATTAGGTATCCTTCTACCCTCTGCTACATGATGGCATGATGGCAGATGAAAACTGAACCTTCCCCAAACAAATGTACACACGTTCTTTTACCAAAATTTGGAAAATATGTATTAACCATTCTTTGTAGAAAATACACTCATTCTTGTTGACCACACCAATAGCAATGTTAGGAGAACAGATCTGCAAATCAATAATGGCAGGAAAAGTTTTTCATGTCTGACAAAAAAGGAATGTGTTTGTTCAAATTGATAATTTGAAGAGTTTTGCATGTCTGGCAAAAGTGAATGTATTTGGCAAATTCTTTGCTTAAAGTTTTTCATGTGTGACAAAAGTGAAATGTATTTGTCAGATTGATGGTTTGAGGTTTTTCATGCTAGACAAAGGTGAATGTGTTTGTCAGATTGATGGCTTGAAGAGTTTTGCATATCTGACAAAAGTGAACGTGTGTGTCAAATTGATACTTGAAACATTTTTTATGTCTGATAAAAGTGGCTGTGGTGTGTGGTTAGACAGTTGAAAGTGGTTGAAGTTCATGGAAGTGAATGTGTGGCGTTTTTTTTCAATGGACAGCTGGATGAGTTCTCTCAGTGTCGGACAAAGTGGCGCTACAGCTGGCAGGCCTGCAGGCTCAGGTGATCTGGGGCCCTTTTGAGGATGACAAAGAGTTCAGGTGTGTGTCTGTCTGTCTCTGATAGACAGAGCATCAGTGTGTGTGTGTGTGTGTGTGTGTGTGTGTGTGTGTGTGTGTGTGTGTGTGTGCGCGCGCGCATGTGTGCTTGCATGGGTGCATGCATGTTAGAGTGAGTGTGCATGGATGCATGTGTGTGTGTGTGTGTGTGTGTGTGTGTGTGTGTGTGTGTGTGTGTGTGTACGCATGGCTATGCTTGTGTGTGTGTGTGTAAGAGAGAGAGAGAGAGAGAGAGAGAGAGAGAATGAAAATAAAAAATGAGGTCAAGTGTAAACACTAATCAGTGCTCTGCATGGTTTGGATTATACAAATGAATTTTTGCGAATGTGTGTAGCTGTAACCTCTTGGTACTTTGGCCTCTTGGTCTTGCTGATTTAGCAGAGCATATAGTGACTAGTCCGCTCACATGAATGCCAGCTTGATCAAACAGATGCAGTATGTGTGTGTTCACATAGTATACAGTGTACAGGGGTGTGCCGTACTGTTGATGTGTGTTTGCCCCAAACAGGTACAGCGAGGCAGACCAGTACCTGTGCAAGAGGATCCTGGCTTCCTCTGGAAAGAACTGGTCCCAGGAGGTGGCCCGTGCTCACATGGTAATCTCCCCCTTTCTGTCCTTGGTGTCTGTGGGGTTATCCCCCTTTCTATTACCTTTCTGTAGACAGTATTGTCTTCCCTTTTTTGCCTATTTTATTTTTTTGTAACAAAGATAATATTCACCTATCTTTGTGTGTTTATTCTCTCTGTCTAGAGCAATGTAAACATTTTTTGTTCCATGTAACCTTCATCAAGATATTTCTTTTTTTTTTTTCCATGCTGAAATATTGTCTCCTCCTTATTGACTTTGGAACAGGGGTGATGCCTCATTTCTTCTCCTGGTTGGCTCTTTCTCTGTCTGTGACTTTCACACGCATGAACACATGCATGCACGCATGTAGACGAGCACACACACACACACACACACACACACACACACACACACACACACACACACACACACACACACACACACACACACATACCTATCCCCTTCAATCCTTCAGTCTTTCACACACACACACACTCTCTCTCTTTGTCTCTCCTCTCTCTCTCAGTCTCTCTGTCTATCTCTCTCTCTCTCTCCATCTCTCCCTTATACTCTCTCACACACTCACACACACACACACACACACACACACACACACACACACACACACACACACACACACACACACTCTCTCTCTCTCTCTCTCTCTCTTTCTCTCTCTCTAATCCCCCCTCAGTCCTTAGTATTTCTATGAGTCACTTTCATCCCCCACTCCTCACCTCTTCCTCTGTCTCTCTCTCTTTCTCCCCTGTCCTCTCTTTTTCACTGGCTGTGCCTTCTGTCATCTGACCATCAGGTTTCTATTGCAAGCTGTAGATAAGGTGATTATGTAACGTGTGCATCGTTGCAGCATTACGGGGCAGACAAGAGTGAGCTGGAAGCCAAAGTGTGGTACCTGACCTGTGTCAAGCAGTTCCCACTCTACGGCTGTACCCTCTTCCCTATAGTGCACAAAGGTACTTCTTTGTTTCTAATGGCATGTGCGTCCATGCTCTTCTTTTAGCTGATATGGGATCTTTTGTGAATGTATGCATACTGTATATGTCTCAGTGTTTGTGTGTAGGAGTTGCAGTCTGCTTGTCAGGCTTTATAAGAGCCAGAGAGTTTCGATATTAGGTATGTGTGTAGTTTTTTTTCACATCCAAAGATGCCTCATGTTATAAACCTTTAATATAATTGAGGCTGTTAGCAGTGGTACTGTTATGTGTCAACATGTTATAGAGGTACAGAAAAAGCAAAACTATGTTAGGAGGTCCATATGGTCAAGGAGAACAAGTTTGAGAGAGAAAAGAATTCAATGTCTGTGACCTGTCAGTTGGCGTTTGAAACCATCCTGTTTCAGTTTTCATTATCATCATCATCATCATCATCACCATTCATCATCATCATCATCATCATCATCATAATCAATAATCATTATTATAGTTATTACATTATCCTTATTTCACCTCACCTCCTGTTACCATCATGTCAGGACTGTGGTCGCACTCCTCGGAGACTTTGCTGGCCATCAACATGGACGGGGTGAAGTTTGTGCGCACCAAGGACAAGTTTGTCATCCACGACTTCAAGTACAGCGACGTGGAGTCCATCTCCATCGACCCCAACGACAACTACATCACGCTGGAGCTCAGCAACACGGCGCAGGCAGGCTGCGCGCAGAAGACCTTCATGTTTGAGACGCACCACAAGGAGGACATCGGCCACCTCATCGCCAGCTACTCCCCGCACCACACGCCTCCTGGATGAAGACCGAGCAGGACAGCCTGAAGAAGGTACATTAGAAAGGGAGATAACAGGACATAAGAGTTTATGCATGGGCGTGCTAATTTGAAGGTATTTTTATCAGGTATGCTCATCTTGCGCCAAATTGAATGAAGACAAGTGATTGCTTGTTCATTTTCCTTGTCCTGAGTGTTGTGTATCTTGCCTGAAGAAGACCTAAGAGGTCTAAACGGGTCGTTTTTTTGTCTAGTGATTGGTTTGTCTACGTTATTTGGTGGAGCCCTTATAAATGCTTTTAAAAATTTGTTTCTGTATGCTCATTAAGCATCGAATTAAGCATCTTTTGTCTGTGCTTTGGATACTGTTGTGGAGACAATGATTGATTTCTGTGCACTTTAACCTCTGTGGCATCTGATGACTGACACTGCTGGTGAACAATGCGTGTGTCTGCTGGGTTGCTAGATGAAGCTGACAGACGAGGAGAAGCTGAAGCTTTATGAGGAGATTGTTCGGTGCCGTAAAGCCTTGGCTGAGAGCAGAATACTGCAGAGACCCCCACAGGAGAGTGGGAGTGGTTTCATCAGGAATACTCTCAGGAGGTGAGCGTAGTTTTTGTTGGTCAGTAGAAATGGAGGTAGTTCGGTCATATTAACCCTCTTCAGTATGCACTTATCTGAGCTTAGTTACACCGAAAACCGTCGGCAAGGTAAGTAACTCCGTAATTTGAATTAAAAAATAAATTTAAAGAGAGGAAAGAAAATAATGAAATGAAAATAATTTTAAAAATTCCTACGAATATATATGTTGCTATATCATAAGTTTGAAGAATGTCACATGAGCCATTTACTCGGGAAATAAAAAAAAAAATTCTTCAGAACTTTCTTCCGAATTGTTGTTCATCATACCTGGAACTTCATCCCAGTCGAAATCTAGGTCACTCTAAGCTTCATTACCCAGCACTTTCACTAAGTCTTATGCCGTAAATCCTACAAAACACAGTATCTCCATCACTAAAAATCATTATAGAACGGCAGAACTCAAGGTTAGCCACGGTGAAAAACGGCATTTCGACCTCAAAACTTTAAAAATTCGAAACTCGAGAACCACGGCACGTATCGACTCGCGGTTTTTTTGCAAACGGAAGTAAATGGCTACAGGAAGAAGGAAGTCACGTTCTCGCGAGACTTCCTTTTCTACGAGAAACATGGCGGCGCCCATTGTTGCCACGTGTTTTACCGGGCGCTGGTGGGCGCTCAGCGTTTGGCTGTGTGATTTCCGGCCGTATTCTTCCTTTTCAGTCCCTCCCTGCTTTCCCTTTCACGTTCATTTCATCCTTTATTCTTCCTTTTCAGTCCCTCCCTACTTTCCCTTTCACCTTCATTTCATCCTTTATTCTTCTTTTTCAGTCCCTCACTGCTTTCCACTTTGCCCTCTGTTGCCTGGTGACTGCTTCCCCAGGAGGTGTAGTGGTCAATGAACACATGTGAGAATCAAGACCCTCCATTGTTCTGTAGTTCATCCAGATCTACTGTGGGCGGATTCTCTCTCTTCCTCTCTCGCGTTGGATTTTAAGTGTTTCTCCCAGAGCTGGTCTTCCAGATCAGATGGTAAACCAAGGTGCCATGCTCAGCGTGAACTGGACGCATGTAGATTTTGTTGCAGCGGAGGGGTTGTCCCTGGTGAAAAAAATCTGTTAAAAAGCCCGCATTGATACACAAATATCTGCAGATAGAGAAAAACAGGACAAAAAGATGGGTAGTGTTGAACGATGGCAACATGCTGCTACCAGGGACAGCAGAACACAGTGAGATAAAGTTGTACAATGCAATACAAGACAGTACAATGCATATTCAATAATGCAATATAATTGAATGCGTTACTATGCAGATTAATACATAACAGTTTAACACACATCATAATGCGAAGCAGTAAGATAAAATGCAGTGTAGCGCCAGACATTATAATTCTATGCAGTACAGTAAAAAGCAGTGAAATGCAATACAGTGCAATGCAGTATGGCATGATACCATGCTCTGCAGCACAGTGCAATGCAAGACACTATAATACAGTCAAGTGCAAGGCAATATGGAATGCAGTCCATTGTGATACAGTGCAAAGCAGTGTGAACTGCAGGGTCAGTGAACACACTGAACGCACTGCTATACAGAACCCATGCAAAACAGTGTAAAATGATGCAGTACAGTGCCATTCCTAGCTGAGTGACCTGTGTGAATCCGGTAGTTGTCAATGTAATGTATTACAGTGCAATGCAGTAAAATGTTGTTTTGCAATATTAGTGCAATGCTTTAACACAGTACAACACAGCACATTATAATAGAACACAGTGGTGTGCTGTACAATACAGGAGAAAGCAGTAGAATAAGAGTACACTACAACAAGTACAGTGCAAGACAAAGGCAGTACAAGAAGAATAAAGACCTTTGCAAACTGCACAATGTGGTACAATCCAATGCAGTACAAGGACAGTGTACTTCAGTACAGTGCAGTGGAATACACCATAGCACAACACTGAAGGGACATGTGTGTCCACTCCAATACAACACTGAAGGGACACCTGTGTCTGCTCCAATACAACACTGAAGGACACTTGTGTCCACCCCAGTATAACACTAAAGGGACGCCTGTTTGTTCCCCCAATATAACACTGAAGGGACGCCTGTTTGCTCCACAATACAACACTGAAGGGACACCTGTTTGTTCCCCCAATACAACATTGAAGGGACACCTGTTTGCTCCACAATACAACACTGAGGGGACACCTGTATGTTCCCCAGGCTGACCAAGACGAAGCTGGACAAGCTGCGCAGCTATGCCAGCAGTGACGCAGGCAGCAACTTCACCGTGGACTTCTGGTCCTACACCAAGACCCCCCTGCGACAGTCCCTCACCCTCATCCACAACCCTGCCCAGGAAGAGACCGCCATCAAGATGTTCAACTGCATCCTCATCTACTCTGGCATCGAAGAGTCTGGTGAGTGAGGCTTTGGGTTGTTTGGAGGAGAGGGGGTTGAGCCTGGTTGTGTCAGGTTTACTGGATATGTACATATACAAATGCACACAGAGACACACACAGACATCCACACACAGAGAGACACATACACAGACACACACACACACACACACACACACACACACACACATACATACATATCCTATTTCCCTAATTGCATCCACCCACATACACACAGAGACATACTCACTCAGTCATTTACTGACCCGCTCACTCTCTTTTTGTCTCTCTCTGTCACTCTCTGTCTCACTCTCTGTCTCACTTTCTAACACACACACACACACACACACACACACACACACACACACACACACACACACACACACACACACACACACACACACACACACACACACACACACACTACTTACTAATTCATTTACTTATTTCTGAACTTCCTACATAGTCCCGCACTTACTTCTCTCCTCTGGTATAACTTGAATGCAGTCAAAGATTGTTGGATTGTCAGTGTCAGTGAGATTTTCTTGGAGCATAATCATGCAGATGAATAAGGACCAAGTCTTCACATATGTTGACTTGTGTCATAAACAATTCCACCTGCTTGTGTTTGTTTTTCGGCCACTAGATTCCTTCTCAGTGCTGATCCTTTGACCTGTATATCCACTTTTCCTTTTGACTCCTCAAGATCCACCTGAATGCTTTATATGGACAACTTGGTTGTGAGACTGAAACCACTGGAAAAAAAAATTCGTGCATTCCCCTTTGCTTTTCAGTATTTTCAAATGTTTTTTTCCCCCAATTATTTCTGCTGCTTTGATACCTGAGTCTGATGCTCTGATCTCGGAGCTGCTACACCCATCACTGTAGCTGGCATTTGTTACATCCCAGGTTTGTATGGTCTGGGTACCTCTTGTGAATTATGACCTTGTCCAAGCCTGAAATCCCATCTTCTGTTAAAGTCTTTCATCCCAGCGAACATGCTTGTTTATGCGTGATAATAATAAGGTTCTTCACTTTGAGCACCCACAAGAAAGATGTCTTTAACAACGCTTGGAAAGCTCCTGTGAAAACAGTTATTTCTAGACGTATTGCTATTATTTTTGTTGTTATGTTTTGTTTTTTTCAGTAATGAACTCAAGACTGTGAGGGAAATCAAAGTAAACATTTGTTGAAATCTCTTTGAACAAATAGGTCAGCAGTAGTCAACTTCGGATCATCAGTTGGGCGTTAAAACTTGTGGCGACATCAGTGATCAAGGGAAATGATTAGGCAAAAAATTTAACTTCCTTTCTCTGGGGAATTGATATTTGTTTAAAAAAAAGTCTGATGGAAGTACTTTGACTCACCCTCTTGTCCTTAAAATATTCTGTATACCCTGAAGTGTGTATGAAACTTGTAGATTTTTTTTTTTTTTGAGCCAACATCTCAGTAAATCGTGGCTGTGTGTGTTTCAGCGGACACAGACGAAGACCATGTGACCATGATGCAGAACGTGATGCTGAAGTGCTTGGAGAGTGACTTCCTGTGCAATGAGTTCTACCTGCAGCTGGTGAAGCAGACCACCGACCATCCAGGTCAGCTGGGGATGTTGTGCACAGGGCTGTTCTGGTCTCTTGCACTGGTCGCAGTCTGTGGATGATTCTGTGGCTGCTTTGCTCATGTTTATTTCAGATGGTAGAATGAATGTTGTGGTGTCCTTGAGTCTCATTAGGTAGGAAAGAACAAACTTCTTTTTTGCTGAAGGCAGTGGTCTTGGTTGTGTAGTTTTTATTGAGATATTAATATTAAAGAAATGTTTCTGATTAAATATGACTTCTCACTTTCAGGTTAGAAAAAAACAGCAGCTCACAATCATACATGGATGTATGAAAGTATGTATGCACACAAGTGCACAGACACACACACACACTATGCGCAGATACACACACACAGATACACTTGTGCGCATGTGCGTGCACACACAGACACATACACACACACACACACACACAGACACACAGACAGACACACACACACACACACACACACACACACACACACACACACACACACACACACACACACACACACACACACACACACACACACACACACACACACACACACACACACACACACACACACACACACACACACTCACTCACTCACTCACTCACTCACTCACTCACTCACGACACACACACCGATTCATGTCATCAACTGTTAAGATCTGTTAGTGTGTTTGTTATCCCTATGTTTTGCTTATTGTGTCTCCTTTGTTTCTCAGGACTTGTTCAGGCAGCCATTGTATCATAGTCTCATGATCTGTCAGTCTGTTCGCATGAACCTAGTACTTTTGTTGTGATGCATTTCACAGTTGTTGTGGGTTCCTTTGCTTTTGACATAAGCAGAATATCGTTTAACCTTTATCAGAAAGAGTAACAATAGAATCAAATCATCTGCATTCCCATGGTTGTGTGTAGTCTTTCTGTCTTAATTTTTCACCCTTTTGCACCAATTTTTTTTGCTGTCTTTGTTTAGAATGAATTTTGTAATTTAGTGTGTCTTATGAAGATTGCATCAATTAATCAGACCCAATGGAATGTCATTCTAAGCCTTCGATACTGAGATTATCCAGAAAAACAGATTGCCCTTCTTTCGCCTTGAGAGTGGTGTAAAGAAATACATGGCAATAGACGAAGCAGCCTCGATGATGGAACAGATTGAAACTCGAACAGTGAAACTTATGTGTCAGAGAGGTGTGTGGACAGAACAGTGCAAATGTAGCTCATTCTTGCATTTAGTTGCAGTGAATTCATATGAAGGTTCATTGGAATGCTACTGTATGCTTTGTTCTACTGGTGTGCTGCAGCAAGTAGTCTGAAGGCCCCCTTAGAATGTTGCCGTATGTTTTACTCTCTTAACTTCCTTTGCATGGAATGTTGCCATTGTTTCAGTCTTCTCTTCCCTTGCATTGGCATGTTGCCATATGTTTCAGTCTTGTCTTCCCTTGCATTGGAATGTTGCCCTTTGCTTCACTCTGCTCTTGTGTTGCAAGAGTTGATCTGAACTTGCATTTAAATGTTGCCCAAAGCTTCACCCATCTTCTTATGTTGTAGTGGGTTAATGTCAATGTTCATTGCAATTTTGCCGTAGGGTTTCATCGTTCTTATGTTGCAGAGGGTTGATGTGAATGTTCATTGCAATGTTGCACTGTGCTTCAGCCCTCTAGATGTGTTGCAGAAAGGTAGTGTGAAAAGTCATTGGAATGTTGCCCTTCTGACTGTGTTGCATGCTTGTAAATGTTGTCTTCTCTTCTTGCCTTGGACAGATGGGAAAAGTGATGCTAAAGATAGAAACACTTTGCATGTAAGTATTGTGTGCTCTTGAGCTTTTTTTTTTTCAATTAGATGATGATGTTGACTGTGTTTTCTGTGTAGAGAATTAGATGTGTTTTCTGCTCATGTATTTCCTCTGTGTGTCTCTCTGTTGGAAACAAAAAAATGTGTCTGTGTGCTTTTTAGAAGCAGGGAAGGGTGGGGGTGCAGGAAAGAGAGAGGACAGGGAATTTCAGTTTCAGAGAGTTTAGAGTTTTGGCGATGGGCATTCTCATTGGGAAATGGTGGAGAACTGGACCAATGAGTTCTGTGTGTCTGTGTTATTTGACAGTAAATCCTACGTAAGCAGCAGCCATACTATTCAGAGAGTAAGAAGAAAATTGCTGGAAAACAAAAAAAAAAACAGAAACAAGTAAAGCTGAATTGATACTGATGCATTGCATTGATAGCTGTCATATTCATAATGTGATGTGTTTACTCTGTATACAGTCACTCAATGAAAGAGGAAGGAGAGGGGAGGAGAGAGAGAAAAAAAAGGTGGGGGGGGGGGGAGAGAGAAAAGGAACAGATTGGGAGTGTAGGACTGACTTTTGCGGAAAAGTGAGCGACCAAGTGTTAAAAAACAAGTGAATAATGGATGAGGAGAAGAATGAAAGACAAAAGCAAATACCAGTGATGAGGAGGATTGATTGAAGCAAATGATGCAGCAAAAACACACTCCATAAGAACATGCACTTAGGTGTGTATGAATATGTGCATAAAGACATACTTAACCACACATGAAGCACAGGAAATGTACACACAAATATATACACAAACAAATTGTACATCAGCAAACAGGGCAGGGGGGGACACCACACACACGCACACACACATGCACACACACACACACACACACACACACACACACACACACACACACACACACACACACACACACACACACACACACACACACACACGGTCTGTCTCTTTCCTCTCTCTTTTTGTAACATTTCCCTGTTCACTTGTAAAATGTTAAGCGTATGTCATATCTGTGTGTGTGTGTGTGTGTGTGTGTGTGTGTGTGTGTGTGTGTGTGTGTGTGTGTGTGCTCTGTTCTGTTACAACAGAAAAATCATCACACAAGTGTGTTATAAATTATTTCAGAAATATAAACATGTTTGGTTAAATAAAAGAAGACTGATGCAGCCTGACAATGCAGAGAATGTTTGTTTATGCCTTTTAAACACAGTCCATGAGCCGGAGGGGTTAGTTGTAGGCATGCAGATCTCTGCTGACTTTGAGTCTCTGTTCTGGAACAGTAAAATCATCACACAAGTCAGTATAGCATCATGGGAAGGGGCACAAACCCTGCATGTTAAAACTATTCTCAGTACAGTTGAACTTGCCTCCCTTATAGAACCCCTGGTTCTTATTCAGTTCTTGCCCTTTAATGGAGGATTTTAGATGTCAGATTGCCTCTCCTTCACCATTCCATGAAATATGTACCAAGATACTTTAAGATATAGTAATTTGTAGATATGGACGGCCCAAATGAGAAACAATCCTGTGACCATTCGCTGAATAGCTTTTGAATTGTAATTCAGACACATGCACATTTACGCATGCTCCCATGCTCACACACAAAAATGATGCGGGCGTGCACACACACACCCACACACACACACACACACACACACACATGCACACACACACACACACACACATATATGCAGAGGACAAAAATCAGTATGCTGCCTTGCAGACTATGTTTGCCACACATGGTAATAGATCTGTGTTGACAGGTTGTATGTATCTGTTAACATAGCCTGTGTGTGCATGTGTTTTGTGCTAATGTGCATGTGTGCATGTGTTTATATATGCATGCATATAAATGTGTATATGTCTATGTGTGTTTCTGTGTTTGTACATGTGTGTGTGTGTGTGTGTGTGTGTTTTCATGTATTAGTGTAGCGTGTATAAGATGTGTTTGCACACAAAACCAGTCTCCTCCACGGAAATTCTCACTCTCCCCCGTCACATTTCAGACCCAAACAGCGTGTGGTCAACGCCGCTCCTGGCAACTGCTGTCGGTGACGTGCGCCACTCTTCCACCTGCCAACTCCCGCGTGTACAAATACGTACAGGTCCACCTCAAGAAGTGTGCCATGGACACCACCTCCGACGAGGGCAAGTTTGCCCGCTTCTGTCTCAAGGTCAGCGGGAAGGGCAGAGGTGTTGAAGTGAATGCAGCATCGAATATCTTGTGCATTTGGAATGGTTGTAGGCTCGTGCATGCCTATTTTCCGCTTTTCAGGGGAACTTAGTGAAGAAATGATCTGTGATTATTACAGTCATTTCCACTGTTTCTTTTTGGAATGGGGATAAAGGGGATCTTGTTTCGAGGTGTTCCGCTTGATGTAATAATTTTGTTTAAGGGAATTTTTTTTTTTCATTCAGTCTGTTCGACATGTGAATGGTTATAGGTTGGCCTTACAGTAGTCTTTTTAGCTTTAAGAATTATTGACGTGGTTTGGAATTTTTTTTTTTTTTTTTTTGCACTTTCACGTGTACGTAGCTTCATTGTTTGGATCAACTGTGAACAACATGACTTGACTCTGCCTGTTTACTGTTATGTAAATGGGAATGAAAATTATGTAAGTTTTCAGAAAAAAAGAGGAATTTGAAATGAAATGAGCTCAGTATGTTATGATTTCATATCTTTCAGGGAGGTTACATTTTCTGTTGGATCACTTGAAAAGAAGCAGAAGTGCATTTTATGGAATGATTTTTTTTTCCCCTCGAATATTAGTGCAGAAAATCAGACAGTTTGTGAAAATGATAGATGGAATAAATCAGTACAGTTTGTGGAAATTACCAATGGAATAAATCAGCACAGTTTGTGAAAATTATTAATGGAATAAATCAGTACAGTTTGTGAAAATGATAAATGTAATAGATCAGTACAGTTTGTGAAAATGATAAATTTTTATAAATTAGTACAGTTTGTGGAAATGATAAATGGAATAAATCAGCACAGTTTGTGAAAATGATGAATGGAATAAACCAGCACAGTTTGTGAAAATGATAAATGGGAATAGTTATTTCATTTCAAGCTATTGGTCTTGCCTGTTCTTGTTTTCTTTCTTCTACCTCACTTTTTTGTTTAATTTTTGCAAGGATTTTTATTTATCTGAATATTTTTTTACCATGACATTTCTTCATAATATTTTCAGTGCCTGACAAGAACTGTGGAGAAGAAAAGACGGAAATTCCCGCCATCTGTCAGAGAAATCCAGTGCATTATACAGAGGTGAGGGGTCGTGACTCCCTTTCATTTGCTTTAATTACAGACTCTATGACTTCTGTGTTTTCCTTTCAGTTAATCCATGCATTTTTCTTTCAATAAATTGAGGCAAATATTTGTTCTGCCATATTATAGTCCGCTCTGTCTCTGCATTTGTATATTGGTTTGGCTGTATTGGCAGTTGCTTGCAGGTTTACTGTACAGTACTGGCATACACTAGAACTTTACAGGTTATCTAATCAGTGCTTTGTTCACTTTGAGGAAACTCGTGCAACATAATGTATTCATTCGTTTTCAACTGAGAAAGTCAGCAACAACTGACATACACTTCAGAATAATCAAAGATTATTAAAACCTTCTTTTTCCTGACATTCAGTGCATGAAACGCTCTCTAAATCCTGTGGAAAGGGAAGCAACTCCGTAACAACAATAGGGTAGCATCACACAAAAAGTTTTAAAATATACCCAAGCAATGTTTCACTTCTTTCTTATTTTATGTGTGTTATTGAGATGTTTGTCTACACTTTAAAACAATTATTTCAGTATTATGGAGGTACAAGATACATGGAGATAAACAAAAAAAAAAAAATCAAACTCCCCTGAATCGCAAAGCAGATCATCATCTCTTCGTCACTTGAGACATCTGGTGTACTAGCCTAGCTGACTCATTGATGCTGACGAAGTCGATATCTAGGTCACTCTCATTACCCTTCACCTCACGCAGATCTGTGATGTTGTAGCCTTCAAAAAACCGAATCTTCGTCGCTGTCCTCGTTCAACATTCGCCATACATCCTCCGCTGCCATATTGAAATCTTGCTCGCTCGCTAGGTCAGCTTGAAAAATTTGTAATTTACAGAAACACGCTCTTGCCCGCATGAAATGGAGTCAAACAGAAGTACAATGTGCACTAAAAGCGAGGCTAAACCGGTCCTGAGACTGCCGTATGATATAAACAAAATGGATGCGCCCAGAGAGACCACATGGAATCTGAATGCTCCCGTATGCTTGCCGATTTCATACTGTGTTTTTTTTCTTGAATGCACCAGAACATTCACCACAAAAAGGGTTAAGCTTGACAGGTCGTGATGTATAGCAGTGTTGTCATTTGAATTGTAAACATGATGTGGTTGAAAATCATCATTCTTGTTGACGTTATTGAGGATGCTGCCTGTGATGTGTTCTGATTCTCATGCAGACTACTCTCAGACTGAAATGAAATCTGAAAGAAGGTATTTAAAAAAAGAATACAAAAGATAAGTCATCTGCTTACACCATCTCAAGGATGATGAATTCTTCGAAGAGAATGCACGCATCCCATGAAGATGTTGTTACCTTTGACAAGCTGAGTAGAGTAGCTGTACTCTTCCCCATCCTGTTACTGCCAGTTGCTGACACTTTGGACTGCTTCTTGGCACCAGAGTTGATTTCTGTTCACTGAGGCTGATTTTCTGGCCTACAGTGTTGACGTGTTTCACCAGGGCACAGTGGATGCTGTACACATTTGGCGCTTCTGTGACTTCTTTTAAACAGTTCTTCTTCTGTGTTCCCTGGTCATGCTGGTCAGATAGAAAGTCTGGTAGCTTGGGCAAAGTCAGCGGCCCGTTGAAGTGAGTCCGCCATTCCCCACAGCTTTTCTTGGATTCCGCTGCACCAGGCCAGAACACCATCCTCACACACTTTTTAGAGTGCCTTCAATCCGTCTTTCATACATAAAGTTGGAGAAAAAAAGACCTCCTTTGTGTTGTTCAGAAAGTTGATACAATGTAACATGAACAATACTTCACTAGGACCAGTGAAAGTGTCAGTCTTGCATATACCTCATTCATTATGTTGTTCATGAAGGTACTAACAGGAAATTTTTGCCTGGACCAGTACCTCATTTATTGTGTTTTTTTTAGGAGGAAACTAAGTACATGAGATTTTTTTTTTCATTGAGCAGTGAAAGGATTGATTAAGGCATGCATTATCCATTGTGTTGTTGAGTAAGCTGAATGTATTCATCTTTTTTCCTGGACTAGTGAAAGGGACAATCATACATGCCTTGTTCGTTGTGCTATGGAGAAAGCTGACAACACAGCATGTTTTTTCTTGAACTAGTTTAAGGTTTAGTTTTAACACACCTGGTTCATTGCCTTACTCAAAAAAAACTGATGACACAGGATTTTTTTTTTGGTCATAAATGAAGGGTTCGTTCACATATACTTTGTTCATTGTGTTGGTTAGGAAGTTGTACTACTATACTGTACTATATTGGGACAAATGTATGGGTTCATTGATTCGCATTCGTTTATAGGATATTCTTCACCCCATGCAAGTGTTAATTCACACAAATGTTATTCGTTGTGCTATTTTCAGGAAGCTGATCACACAGAGGATATTTTTCCTCAACGGGGATCAGCGGGTGGTGGAGTTCGATTCCGCAGCCACTTGCGGGGAAGTGATCAAGACCATCAAGGCCAAGATTGGTATGAGGTCCGACGCCGAGTGCTTCTCCATCTACGAGGTCATGAGCAGTTCAGGTAAGCTATACTTGCTGGCTAAAAAGGGGTGTGAAGTGTTCCTTTTTTTTTTTTTTTTTTTTTTTTTTTTTTGATTTGGGGGATAAAGGGGGAGGTCTATTTGTTTTTCTCATCTAAATTTTTCTCTGGTTGTTTTCTAAGTAATGGAGTAAACAATGAGTTTGTATTAGACATCCTTTTGATGATATGCGTTGTGTGTATTGACAGACCGGAGAATAACAGATGTGACTCAAGTGTGCAGGTGTTTGTATCTGCATGCTGTGATATGGCCCCTCGAAGTCAGCTGGGCTATAAACAGCATGAATTGAATTGTGTTTGCATGTGTGTAGGTTTCTTTTATTCACCATGTTTTTGTTTCTGAATCTCATAATAAACCAAAGAAGAAACGTGAAGTGTTACCTTTGACTAACACCCGTCAGGCCGAAGTTTTGTGGCCAATGCAGTAATAAGATAGTCACGTGACGCCCACCCTACTTCCGCTACGGAAGATGCCGAAGTTCGTGTACTGTACGTCATTCTTCTTCGGCCTGTCACCCAAGCAAGATAAGTCTTGTGCTCTGTCTCGCCTATACTTTGCCTTTGTGTAAAGATTGCTGTGTTCGCATTCTGAACTCATTTATTTGGGCTTGTGCTTATCCCTCAGAGTATCTTGACGTGTGAGGTTATCGCTGGGCTAGCATTCTAACCTTATTTTCGGAATTTTCTCGCGATTGTGTGCTCCCGGTTCTGCTTTCCGCGTCACCGGTTCAGCTTGATTGGCATTTTCCATCGCCGCGTTCATCGCTGGTTCGGTGCCTCTCTTTATCATCGGCCTCCCTTTTCAATCGCCTTCGGCCCAGTCGCCACTAAATTCCGTTTTCTCCCTCGCCGTCATTTATTCCACAACCTCCTGTGCGACGATCGTGAGCCAGTCTCGTCGCCATCTTCCAGTCTCGTCGCCATTTTGTTTTGCGCCGGTCCCCCCTCTTGTCACCAAACTTATACCCCAGTATTTTACAGGGGGTGTTTTCGTCCACAATTTAATTCCTTTGCCCCCTTCCCTCATTTGCCAGAAATTCTCGCTCGCCTTCGTGTCCTCAACGATCGCGATCGACCGTTGTCCTGGTATTTACACGTGGCGTTACTCAGCACTTTGCGCCACGCCACGGTCGCTTCTCACGCGCAGTTTCGCCTTTTCTGCTGCGCTTTGTGTCCCTGTACGGACTTGTTTTCCTTATTTTCCATTGTGTACGTTGTTCATTTTATTTTGTGTGTGCGCACGGTCGATCGATTGCCCTAGTTATTCCCCTCGATCGACCGTCGTGACTTTCTCGCTTACGATCGTGTGCTCCGGTTTCGCTCGGCGCCATCGCCCAATATGGTGAAGGACTCGGCTGGGTCGAGCAACAACTCTGACGTGCAGGGTTCGCGCTCTTTCCCGGAGGACCCACGAGTTGGTTCCAACCCCGAGCGAACCGTTCTCTCCTTGGGAGAACGGACGGCCGCGGTAGTTGGAGAGATGACCCTCCCGCGGAGGGGACGCGGGGGAATCTCCCTCCTCTACCCGACCGACGGACGCACGACCGTTGCGTTCGAAAGCTAGAAGGCAACCGGCGGCTATTGCTAAGTGCCTTTCATTCGACATGCCCAGGAAATCTAAGGGCAAGGCCCCACTTAAGGGACCCCCCCTAGCCAAAACTTCCCAGCGGGAGTCCGCTTCGCCCCCAGCCACCCTGCCTTCTAGCTTTCCTGCGCTTACACACTCATCACCTTACTATGCCGAGTCACGCGACCCCCGGCCCCCGGGGACCCTTGCCGGGCCGCGGACAGGCACGGGTGACGGCCTTGGGCTGGAACCCCCACCCGTCACTCGCATGTATGAGACAGGCGGGTCCACTTCTTCCCCCCATCTGGACTCGCCGTCTCACGACGCTCTCCCCCTCCGTGCACAGGTGCAGCCAACACCCCTGCACGAGGAGCGTCCCCTTAGCTCCGGATGCAGTGTTATGGCCACGTCTTGGCACGACCATGCACATGTCCATAACTCTGGGCGTATGGGAAACACCGAGTGCATCCACCGGTTGTGATCATACACAAAGACGGCCGACCAACCCCGCTCGCCCGTCGCAGGTTCCCCTAGGGGTCAGGACGTTGGGGGCCCGACCTACTCGGCCCCCCTTGGGGGCAACGTCCTCGGTCCCGTTCCTCCGGGGGGAGGATCTACCAGCGGGACCACGGGTAACCTGCCCCATTCCTCTGGGGCCCGGCATGCTCCCGGGGGGGGACCACACACTACGGTCGATTATTATTCCCCCCCCTGCTGCCCCAGGTTACCCCGGTCCCCGGCGAGTCCCTGCACAGTACTCTGGGCCGCCACAGCCCGCTTATCTCCCCGGGGACCAGTGGCTCTATGCCCCCGAGAGGGACCAGTGGCTTAATACCCACACCCAACCTGAACAACTATTTGGTCGATTGTGGCACCCAACCTCACAGACTTGGGTCGACCTGGGTCTCCCCTCGGGCGCTGTCCGATCGGCAGTCCGGCTCTCCCACCCTAGCCCGTCTGCCGAGTATAGAGCCACGAGGGTCCCGCCCCCCCCCCCCCCCCCCCACCACCCTACCAGGGGCGGGACCCTCGCGCACCCGCGCACTTGCCTCCTGAGGAAGACCTCCCTTCCCAGGAATTAGACTCCCCACAGCCTGAGGAGGACTACGATGAGGACCTCTTCTCATCACTTTATGACATCAACACCATTGAACGGTTTCGACCGGACTTGGTGTCGAGGGACGCCCCTCCCTCTGCCGATATCTTGGCCTTTCCTGAGATCGTTGGGCCGCCCCCCCCCCCCAACACTCAAGACTCAGGATTGTAGCTCCTCAGTCCCTCACTTCACTGTGGGAGAGTCCGGCGAAACGCGCCAGGGGTGCAGACGCCGCCGTCCCCACGCCGGGTCAAGACCTTCCCCCGGCACCCAATGCGGCCCCTTTCGGCGCCCTACTTGGGACCCGCAGGAAGCACCCTGTTACCTCCCTCTTTGCTGACAATCCGGCCACCAGGGAGTGGGCCATCTCCCAATCGGATTGTCGCCTGATACCCAACGGGCCCCCCTACTTCGGCCACTGTCTCCTTTAAGGCGTTAAAGGACTGGGACTGGGACCGAGTAGCCCGGATGGGCATCTTACACACCACTGCAGGGCATGCCTACCTTAGCATGCTCTTGCAGAGGGCGGAGGTACTCTGGCCTGGGGATGACGGCGCCGTCCCAGGGCCTTCGGATACAAACTCCGAACCCCACCAGGACGAACTTCGCTTGTTCAGCGATCCCTTCATGCGACACCTAGTCAACAGGATATCGCATCACTTGTCGGCTGCGGCGGACAGCGCAGCAACGACCCATTTTAATTGTCTGCTTGTGGCTAGAGACGCGGTGCTTGCACGCTCCTCGCTCTCCCCGGCACTCAGGGCATCCCTACGATGTGTCCCGGGCCAGGATCACTCGCTCTTTGGCGAGTACTCCACCTCGGCTATGTCTCTCTCTCTCGAGGAACGCAAGCAGGCGGCGTCCTTCGCCCCCGGCCTCAGCCACGCCCTTCCAGACCCCCCTTTCGGTCTTACCCCAGGGCCAACAGGCCCACTCCGTACCCCCGTCAAGCCGCATTTCACACCGCCGGGCCGGCCAAGCGCCCACTTAACTCGCAGAGGCCTAAACCAAAACCTCGCCAGAATTTTCGGTTCGGCCAGCAAGCACGGCCCCGCAGGTGACTGGAGGACACTCCCGTAGGGGGCATGGAACTGGCACAACCTGCCCAGCAAGACACCGGCCACTGTACCCCTTCCCCCCGGGACCATCGGCCCCTGGCGGGCAACCTCTCCCGGCATGCCCGCCAGTGGCGACGTATGGGCCTCAGCCCCTGGTAGTGTCGGGTGCTTCAGGATGGGTTTCGCCTACCCTGGGCGCACGGTCGCCCCCCTCATGCGTTTCCCTCTCCGTCCCCCAGCGACCCCCCACCTGCCCAGGCGGAGGCCCTCCGCCTGGAAGTCCTCGAACTCCTACAGAAGGGGGCCATCGCAGAAGTTTTCCAGCCCAACCCCGGGTTTTACTCCCACCTGTTCGTGATCCCCAAACCTTCGGGGGGATGGAGGCCCATCCTCGACCTTTCTCCCCTCAACAAGTTCCTAAGACATACCAAGTTCAAGATGGACACACCCTTCCAGATCAGAGACTCCATTCACCATTTAGATTGGGCGACCTCCATAGATCTGAAAGATGCGTATTTCCAAATCCTTATCCACCCGGCGCACAGACGTTACCTCCGGTTTTCTGGGCAAGCTCGGGTGTTCCAGTTCAAAGCTCTCCCCTTTGGCCTCTCCCTGGCACCCTTCCTCTTCACGAAGGTTGTCAAGGAGATGGCCGCCCTGGCCAGGCAGGAGGACATTCGCCTCCTGGTTTACCTCGACGACTGGCTTGTCCTAGCCTCCTCCCAGGCTCAGTGCCAGGCCACACCACCCGCCTCCTCAGCCTTTGTTCACCTTGGGGTTTGTAATCAACCCCCTCAAGTGCGAACTTATTCCCAGTCAGAGGTTCTCTTTCCTGGGCATGAGTTTCGACACGATTACCATGAAGGTCGCCCCGACCCCGGAGAGGTCCGCCCGGATTGTGGACCTCATCGTGCGCCTCCGAGAAGCCTCGCACACCTCGGCCAGAAGAACTCTGTCCTCCCTCTTAGGGATGATGGAGTCCCTTTCTGCCCTCATTCTGCCCTCATTCCGCTGGGTCGGGTCCCCAAACGCCAGCTGCAGAGGGAGTCGTCGTTGGTCCCAGACCTCGGACCGCTGGGACCTGACCATTCCCCTCGGCCCCTGGTTCTCGGGTGCCACGGAGGAATGGCTCAATCCGTCCACCCTGATCACCGGCGTTCCGATCTCTCTCCCAACTCAGTCCCTCGAGCTATACACGGACGCCTCCAACTCGGGCTGGGGGGCCCACTTGGGGGACAGTCATGCCTCGGGGATGTGGGACACACAGATGGCTCGCCTCCACATCAACATATTAGAGTTGGAAGCGGTCAGACTGGCCCTCCTCCACTTCCAGCATCTAATCTCGCATCTCGACCCGACTGGTTCTCCTCCTCACGGACAACACGTCGGTAGCCCATTACGTCAACAAGGGGGGGGGGGGGGGGGGGGGGGCTCACTCCATCGGCCTCTCTCTCAGGACAGAGGCCCTCCTTCGCTGGTGCCACGCACGGGGAACCACCCTCCGTGCGAGACACATAGCGGGGACACGGAACATCCTGGCAGACACTCTCAGCCGGTCAGGGACCCTTCTGCACACAGAGTGGACCCTGAACAAGCTGACACTAACACTGTCTCTGGGATCACTGGTTCAAGCCCATGGTCGACCTATTTGCGACACGGTTCAACCATCGACTCCCCATGTATGTCTCTCCAGTCCCGGACCCCCGAGCGTACGCGGTCGATGCGCTCTCCCTCCCCTGGACGGGACTTGTCGCCTACGCCTTTCCCCCCTTCCCCATACTTCACAAAGTGATCAGGAAGGCCAGGCTGGAGAGACCCAAACTCATCCTCATAACCCCATGGTGGCCGACTCAGTCGTGGTTCCCGGACCTCAGGTCCCTAACTCACGTTCCCCCTCTCCAGCTAGCCCCGGTGGGGGACTTGCTCAGACAACCTCGCTCGGGCCTCCCTCACTCCAATCCCCTGATGCTTCGCCTACACGCTTGGCTTCTATGCCAGCCAAATTGACCACCGGTCCCCGCCGCCCCCGCCGACAGACCCCCCGGTCTGTCCTAGAGACCCTGACAGAAGCGGGAGCATCGCAGGGACTACGAGACTTGGCCTCGGCCTCTCGTAGGGCTAGCACAGAGTCCCTCTATAATTACAGATGGGAGAGATGGGTCACGTGGTGCACGGCTAACTCGGTCCCCTACCTACACCCCTCCAACATCCAGCTAGGCAATTTCCTATCCCACCTTTCGTCCTCCTTAAAACTCTCGGCTAGCTCCATTCGGGGCTACCGATCGGCCGTATGCACCACCATCCGACAGCTCGGCGGCCCATCTTTCGACAATGACTTTCTACTCAGAGAACTATCACGGGGGGTTGCCCTACGGGAAGCTCAATCCCCTAGGCGCGCCCCCTTGTGGGACCTCTTTCTGGTGTTAGGCGCCCTCAGAAAACCCCCTTTCGAGCCCCTCCGCTCCATTCCCTTTGACCTCCTCTCCTTCAAGACCACCTTCCTTCTCTCCCTGGCCTCAGCCAGAAGGCGAAGTGAGATTCATGCCCTCAGCGGGGACCCTCGGGACATCGCCTTTTTCACAGAGACGGCTCGGTCTCACTTAAGTTCCTACCTGAGTTCCTAGCGAAGAACCAGGAACCGGGCACAGCCTCTCCTTCCCTCCTGATCCGCTCTCTAGCGGATATCTTAGGCAACGAGCGGGGTGGGGACATGGACCTGTGCCCCTCTAGGTGCCTCAGATACTACTGGGAGCGTTCCCGCCCCAGGCGTTCCTCGCAGCGACGCCTTCTTATCTCCATCAACCCCAACAACAAGAAGGACATATCGGCGGGCACTATCTCTAGGTGGCTATCCAATACTATCAGATCTGCCTATGCCCAGGCCCAGGCGTACAAAGACCTCCCAGCCCTGTCACCCCGAGCCCATGAGGTCAGAGCGCTGGCCACGTCCTCAGCGTTCCAGCACTCTGTCCCCGTGCGCCATCTCCTGGAGGCAGCCTACTGGCGTTCGGAGAACCCTTTCATAAACTTTTTTTTAAGGGACATCCGCATGACCAGGGCTGATGGTTCTAAAGGGATTTCATTTGTGGCGGCCAATGCAGCCATATCGGTCTACCCCAGGAACCATTAGGGCGCTCGGCCCTCCTATTACTTTAAATTCTGCTATGGTCTGACATGGTATAGTATACGACGCCAAAATGGGGAGTTTGTGTTATACTCCCTGTTTGGCTAAGTATACTTACCATGTCAGACTCTAATGCCCGCCCTACCTTCCCCTCTAGCGCCAAAGTTCCCTGGGGGTTGCCTTGCGCGCAGGCCTCATTGAATGACGTACAGTACACGAACTTCGGCATCTTCCGTAGGCGGAAGTAGGGTGGGCGTCACGTGACTATCTTATTACTGCATTGGCCACAAAACTTCGGCCTGACGGAGCTGACTGACAGCCGTAATGCTATGGTCTGACATGGTAAGTATACTTAGCCAAACAGGCAGTTGATTCAGGATGTCTTTGAGGAGAGGATCCCCATTACACCTGGCGAAGCTGTGAGGCTCTGTGTGTGTGTGTGTGTGTGTGTGTGTGTGTGTGTGTATCATGTAGGAACCATAGTGAGAACATTATGATGACACAGTATCATGTAGGAACCATAGTGAATACACTGTGATGACACAGTATCATGTAGGAACCATAGTGAGAACATTATGATGACACAGTATCATGTAGGAACCATAGTGTGAACATTATGATGACACAGTATCATGTAGGAACCATAGTGAGAACACTATGATGACACAGTATCATGTAGGAACCATTGTGTGAACATTATGATGACACAGTATCATGTAGGAACCATAGTGTGAACATTATGATGACACAGTATCATGTAGGAACCATAGTGTGAACATTATGAGGACATAGTATCATGTAGGAACCATAGTGAGAACATTATGACGATATTGTATATCTGAAAAAACCGTTGTGAGAGCATTATGATGACATAACAGTGTCATGAAGAAACCATAGTGAGGACATTATGATGACATAACAGTGTCATGAAGAAACCATAGTGAGGACATTATGATGACATAACAGTGTCATGAAGAAACCATAGTGAGGACATTATGATGACATAACAGTGTCATGAAGAAACCATAGTGAGGACATTATGATGACATAAACAGTGTCATGAAGAAACCATAATGAGGACATTATGATGACATAACAATAGTGAGGACATTATGAGGACATAACACTATCTTAAAGAACCATGGTGAGAGAATCATGATGACATTGTATTATGAAGAAACCATAGTGAGAGCATTATGATGACACAGTATTATGAAGAAACCATAGTGAGAGCATTATGATGACATAGTATATCTTGAAATAACCATAGTGAGAGCATTATGATGACATAACAGTGTCATGAAGAAACCATAGTGAGAGCATTATGATGACATTGTATTATGAAGAACCATAGTGAGAGCATTATGATGACACAGTATATCTTGAAATAACCATAGTGAGAGCATTATGATGACACAGTATATCTTGAAATAACCATAGTGAGAGCATTATGATGACATAACAGTGTCATGAAGAAACCATAGTGAGAGCATTATGATGACATTGTATTATGAAGAAACCATAGTGAGAGCATTATGATGACATTGTATTATGAAGAAACCATAGTGAGAGCATTATGATGACACAGTATATCTTGAAATATCCATAGTGAGAGCATAATGATGACAAAATATCTGGAAATAACCATCGTGAGAACATTGTGATGACATAGTATCTTGAAATAACATGGTGCATTATGAACACACAATTATCTTGAAGAAACCTTAGTGTGAGCAGTATTGATATACAAAGTATTTAAAAAAAACAGTGTAAGGAATATGACATAAACACTCTCTCAAAAGTACCTGAGTAGGAGTAATGACATGGATAACATGTGTAAGTGTATAAGAGTGTGTATATATGTGTGTGTGTGTGTGTGTGTGTGTGTGTGTGTGTGTGTGTGTGTGTGTGTGTGTGTGTGTGTAAAGAGTATGTCGGTGTGTGAGAAGTGTTGAAATGGTTCCAACAGTACATTGCTGATGTGCTCCCTTTGTGTGCAGGCTCATCTTTGTGCCTTGAAGATCCAGTCTGAGATAGAGGACATGAGAACCGGAGACATTAACTACAGGTATGCTGCTGCTGCTCTTCTCTACAGGTAGCATGTCGAGAATCGATGTTGATCCCAGTGGATAATTGACAGACATCTCTGTGTCTGTTTTTGCTAGGCACTGGCTCATAGGAGCTGGGGAAAAAGTGTGACTGTTTCTCAAGGGAACTGTCACTAATCGAAGTTTGTGAAAATTCTTCATTGTAAAACAATACAGGTTTTGTTTTTTTTTACCTGTCCTTGAAAATACATGAGATTAGGACATCTCAGTTACATTCGTGGTTCCACTTTGGATGACTGATAGATTGAAAAATGTTCAGAGCTGGTCTTATCTTCTAGTAGTTTGTTTCACCTAAGTAACAACCCCACCCCCTTCCTCCCACCCAGCACCCCACACAACATTGATCAGTGACCTTGCAGCTGTGGCCAAACCAACGTCTCTGTGTGCAGCGGGGTGATGCGTATCCTGCCGCGTTCGGTGCGAAGCCAGGTGCGGGTGGAGGACATCGTGACGATGCACAAGACAGTGCTGGACCAGAGTCCCTCAGCAGGCGGTCACCTCCTTCATCAACGTGCTGAGGGGCTGGGTGCTCTTCGGGGCCACCATCTTCCCTGTCTGTGTGAGTGACCTCCTGCTTCTGACCTTTAACTCTGTTGACCCTTGAGCAGCAAGGGTACATATCATTGTATTCATGGTGAAGTGTTGTTTGCACAGATCTTTGGGATAAGCTGATGATTTAGATGTAGATTTTTAGAAAGATGGTCACATCTCATGGCATGAATTGTTCCTGAAATATTGTTAAGGGATTCATGTGTTTGTATTGTCACATGTGTGTGTGTGTGTGTGTGTGTGTGTGTGTGTGTGTGTGTGTGTGTGTGTGTGTGTGTGCGTGTATGCGTGCATGCATTTGTAAGTATATTTGTGTGTGTGTGTATACACATATATGAGTTTGTGTCTGTTCAGTAGGGAGTGTGTGTTTTTTCTTGCATGTCTGTTTTGGGTTGTAAGACATGCGCCATGTGCCTGACCGATGTGGCGTGTGTGCAGCAAAACCCTGTTTGGGGTTGTGAATTATGTGCCATGTTTATGACCGGCATGGTGTGTGTGCAGCAAACCTACACCTCCTCTGGTTTGGTTGTATGATGTGTGATATGTGTGCAGCACATTTACATCTCCTGTGTCTTGGGTTGTAAGATATGTGATATGTGTGCAGCACATTTACATCTCCTGTGTCTTGGGTTGTAAGATGTGCTGACGAGGGATGTGGTGTGTGTGCAGCAAACCTACACCTCTTCCATGCCCAAGAACCTGCTGCTGGCCGTGCACGAGCGAGGCATCTCACTGCTGGAAATGCACTCCTTTGTAAGTGACGGAAACTGTCCTGTCCCTCTCCTTCCCCTTCCCTCCCCTTTTTATCTATTTGTTTGTTTGTTGTATTCTTTTTTTTTTTTTTAATTTTTGCGATGGGATGGGAATGGTGTGTGTAAGCGTGTGTTTTGGGAGGAGGGGAAGAGAGGCAAAGAGAGTTTGCTGATGAAAGTTGTTCACAAAAAACTGAGGCACATTACTTAGTTTCTCATCATTTGCGATCTGTCGCAATCTATAACTTGTTCCGTTGATCAAAAAGCGGTTGTAAAGAATAGTTAAAATCTCAAAAAAAACAACAAAGCAAAGGCCGTGGAAAAGGAGGAAGACTGGACTGTCTGGCAGACAGTGTCGCCTGACTGAAGTGCTGTGTCGAGACAAGTTGTGTTGTTTAGAGCCCAGCCAGTCACGGACATCACCTTTGAGCTGCCAGCCTGCTGAAACGTAAACTCAGTATCAAGTAAACTTCCGAAACTTTAATTCAGACTAGCTCATATCCGGAAACTTAAAGAGACAGGTAAAATTGTTTCTACCTGCATTTGAGCTTCCATGATAAGATGAAATCTGCCATGATAAGATTAAATCTGCCATGGTAAGATGAAATTTCCCATGATAAGATGAAATCTCCCATGATAAGATGAAATCTCCCATGATAAGATGAAATTTCCCATGATAAGATGAAATCTGCCATGATAAGATGAAATCTGCCATGATAAGATGAAATCTGCAATTAGAACCATCCGCCATGGCATGGTGGTTAGCATCACAAATTCCTGGCTGGGAGGTCATGAGTTCACTTCCCATCAGAGCCATTTATTATTTTGTGGTAGTTTGTGGCCCATGACCAGCTCCATTGGGAAGACTGGAACCACACAGTTGAGCTTCATACATGGAATGAATGTATGTCTGAGAATATTGAGATTTCCTAACCAGCCCAGCTGATGTCTGTTTCACTCGGGCCTGGCTGATGGCAGGATATATATTATGAAAACAAAGTACAGCTCTTTCATGCTGTCTTCAACTGTATGGGAAATGCAGAGCATCATCTGTGTCATCAGCAGCCTTGTTGATCAACGTACAACATAGTCTCAGATTCTGTGTCCCTACATCCCTGCTCTCATGGTGACCTAGCTTCGATTTTCTGTCCATGTCCGTGTCTTTGGAGAGTTCTCGTCGAGGTTGCTGGTTCTGGAAAGTTCGTGGGGACTGTTGTTGGACAGACATGATGGTGCCCCTCAGGAGGGAGGCAGTCATTCAGGCTGGTCCACGACTGAGTCATTTATTGTTGTCAGTTGGAGGTTTGGTTGTTGGTGCCCTGTGTATGCCAGACCAGAACATGCACCACCAAACACCATCCGAGTGACTGGGCAGCAGGGAAGTGTCTCCTGTGGCGGGTTGCCTCATGAAGACACATTGAATCACCCTGTGGAGTGCCGGGGCTGGGACTTCAGCAGGGCAAGCTGTGGTGTGACTGTGTGGATGGGGAGCCGGAATCAGCAGCGTAAGGGCAGTGCCAGAGGAATGCAAGAGATCAGACAGAAAAAAAAAAATGAAATGAATGAAAACACAATAAAATAAGAACAAAAATGATTTACTGTTTGAGATGAATAAAGTGCCTACAGATATTGTAAGGCAGCATTTTCATTATAAATGTAAACAATTTTGTTGAAAGAGATGTATGCTCAATCAATCAGTCGTTGGAGTTTCTGAGATCATAGGGAAAGTCATGAACTATGTGAGAGGAATTCATGATGGTCGATAGGAAAAGGGAGTCATTGTAGAGAGAGGTGATCATTTGAGGCCTGCGTTTTTTTTTCCCTGTATAAAAAGCAACACAATAACTGCATTAAAACATTTCCTTAGTTCTTTATTGTTTTACCCCCTAAATTGTGGGTTGGGAAGCCTCAGTTAAAGTATCAAAAACCATATTTTCTTTATGAACATGCCACTTTTTGGCGCAATGGGATCTTTTTTTTTTTATCTTATTTACCTGAAAGATTTGTATGCTGTAATCTACTGGGGATGTGAGATTTACCAGAACGGGGGAAAAATGAAGCTCAGAAGTTATCCTCTTATATAACAGGGTGTTGATGGCCTAAATGAAGCTTACAAGTTATCCTCTTATATAACAGGGTGTTGATGGCCTATGTCCATAGTCCAGGTCATTTGAACATAGTCTGCTGTACTAAAATCAATGCTGTTATGTTGTGCTTCCTTTCAGAACATCATGTCCTCCTTCAGCTTCTCAGAGATTGTTCACACAAGCCCAGCCATCAAGAGCATCATGATCGTCATTGGGAACATGGCGAAAGGCACCAAGTTCATGTTTAATTCCAATGAAGTGAGTTGCTGTTACGATCTCATGATGTTTCCAATAGGTTGTCAGATTTTTATTCATGTATATGGTTAGCCATTTACCCTCACTCCCACTACCTTCCCCCTTCCTGAACCTCCCCCCTCCCTCAACCTTCCCCCTTGCTTTAATGCATCAGTGTTTGGATATTATCAGTAGATGATGATAATAATTCTAATCAATGAAGACGTGTATACTCCACATCTATTAGAGCAATAGAGCAATTACAAACAAACAAAAATAACTCCACAAAAATATACCAATGCATACTTGACCAAACATACAAAATCTGTACCCCTATATTGTCATCCTGTCACATCACACAAACATACACATACAAACACCTACATGCTGACACTCACACGCACACCAACACACATACTTGCATATTTCACCATCTTCTGTACGTGCCTGACTGACTCTGTCTGCTCCGCTGTCGACCTGGCTCAGCAGTGACGATGATGTTTCAGGCGGCCCAGATAGCTCACCTGGTGAGGGACTACATGGTAGAGCTGCAGGCACATTACATGCTGCTGCCCTCCGAGAGCCAGCAGCGCATGTCCCACGCCTTTGAGATTGACGAACTGGAGCGACAGAATGCCTACATGCAGAGGATAGTGGAGTAACGAAGAAGACACACAGTCTGATGAAGTGGGAGTGGCAGAGAGAGAGGACGTGGACGGAGAAGTGGCAGACGGCTCACAGAGAATTGCGGTTGTGTGATGGCCGTGTCGCCTCTGGTTCTGGTCCGCCCAGACACAGGAGAAAAACATCTGTCTGTACAGGGCTGTTACGATACATGTGCAATGCTTGGTGGTGATACTTGTGCTGTGGTCCAAGTCAGCAGCCAGGCGTCAGGGTGGATGCCAGTGTGTGTGGATGACGACAGTGCGGAAGGAGCAACGCTGGGTTGCAGGTGTGAGATGAACACTGTTCCTCTGACATACTGGCGAGAAAAATCGTACCACTGAACTGGATTTTATGGTGTGTGATTGCGTGAAGTGGAATGAAGAGGCTGTTGTGTTGTTGTGCTTATGATGGGAAAGACAGTAGCATCTCTCTGTCATGTTTGCCCCAGATGTGGAAATCCCAGAAGGAAGGATCACGGACACGGAAAATGTGAAAGTGAGTTTGGTACAAGCTTGCCAAAGAGAAATGGAAATTTGAAGTAAGCTTGCCAAAAGAAAGTTGTAAGTAACACAGTGCTTAAGTGTTGAAGGTTTATCTGCTGAGTTTGTTAAGTTTGTTTTTTTAAAAAAGAAAACAATTTTATGATCCACAGCAAAGGTAATGTATAAACTTAAGGTGCACTGGACCAATAATTATTCTAAGTCATGCCAAAAACAACATACAGATATTATGTTCAATCTTCATATTGACCATCATTATTTGTATTAGCTCATTCTGACTTTTTTGTCATTCAGCATATATGTCTATGATTTCATCGCCATCAAGATGCACCATGCATGCAGAGGGGGGCAGGGTAAGGAAGGGAAGGATGGGTCATAGTTTGTGAAATCCCAGTGTGGCCATTGGGTTCTGGGCATATGCATATTTCCGTAAGAAAGTTACTTCATGTATGGAAAATGATGGAATTCTGCTCATGAAGTATATCCTTTATTGAAACACAGTGAATATCTGATGTGACATTTAAGTGTATAGATGACTTGGTGGACTCACCATAAATATCAGTCTGTTCATATGGCATGGTTTACCACAATAATTTTATACCATTTTCTCTCCCCTACCATGCATTCCATTCTCCATTTTGTTTGTGGCTCATTTATGGTTCATTCATGCTTGTTTAGGAACGCAGGAAAGTTTATGTATGTTTTTTTTTTTTTTTTTTAATTTGTTAATTAAAAAGTCTGCTAAGTTGGCTGTGCGGAAAAAGGTCACAAAGGAGAAAATAACTATAAACATCGAGACATGAAGAAATCATATCACAGTGGTAGAGATAGAGAGACAGGGAAAAAAAATACAGAGAGGGGAAAAATATACTCACAGCCGTTGAAGCTAATGTGCCAAGTTGCATAATGGAGTGTATGTGTACCTGACATCTTATAGGCTAAAGTTATGGCCATGCATCATCGACTTCAGGAACCAGACTGTTGTCTGCGACCAGGACAACATGCCAGCCAGCCTGAAGCAAATGACTGAAGAACATATTTCGAGGATTGAATTTCTTTTGGATGAAATGTTTGCATACAAAACGCATATGTACATATTGAAGCAGCTATGGTTATTCATATTTACTGCTTGGAAATCTGTATCATTTGTCTTTCAGTCTTGTTACTAAAAACATGGTGGATGCTTTGTCTCATTGAAGTTTGAAGGATACAGATAAAGAGGGATTGAAGCTCCTCGTATTTTAGACTTTTTATACCCGAGGATAGTTTTACACCTGTGGAAATCCATGACAGTTGCATTTTAGTTTTGTCATTTTATATTCATTCTGCGGTGGATTTTGTATCTGTGTGTTTTATTTTGTGTAAGTCAGCGTGTATATACCTGGATGAATGCAAGTCACATGATCAGATTCTATCAGGAAAGTGATTGATTCATTGAACAGATAGTTTGGGGCTTGTTGTTGTTGTTGTTGTTTTTGTTGTTGTTGTCAAGGTCATATTGAACTGGCAAATCGTACTTCGCAGGATGGTAGTTTAACCTTACGCGGGAAGAGAAAGCTGGACCGTCTTTGTTCCCCAGAACAATGCACCGATTTTTTTTCCCCATTTATTTATTGTCACTTCCCTCCAGGGAGTATGGTCAAAAAGATCAGTACCTGGATGACAACTGATACGGGGATTCTGCCACTCACATGAGAAATCACTAAAGTGTGCGGCATGGAAGATGGAAGCATCAGAAGGCCAAGGCAGCCAATGGGAACAGTCCATCAGGTGTGTGCTGGCCTGAGCGTGGAAGTTGTGTGAGGTCTTTGTCCCCTCCTGACCCTACCCCCCCCCCCCCCCTCGGCCATCCCTCTTGATGCTCCAGCCTTTGTGGACTAGTCTATGGAATGCTGCAGCAAGGTGTGTTGCATACATTCTGTTTATCAGCATATGTTCCCAGAGAGAGCTAAGGGGGCAGTTAGAGGGCGTGCAGTCCATGACCGATTGAAAGCAGTCCATGACCGATCGAAAGGAGCGGCTGGTGTGTATAGTGGTTTGTTCCTCCACAGAGGAGTAGACAACTCTAGTCCTAACAGTACTGTGCAGTCCACCTCTACACCCGTCACCCAGCCTCCCCTACTCCTCTGCTGCACGTCTGCATAATTCCCCCCCCCCCCCTCCCCCATGACATTTCTTTGTGTTCATTTTTTATGGTGCTAATGAGGTCACACCACATCCACTATAATGTGCTTTGTAAGCTTTATTTATTGATTTTTTTTTTTCAAATTGTTTGCCACCTGTATGGCATATTGTTTCTCCACTCCTTATTTGTGTATTATGTTTTGTGGAGTGTCACCCATGTACACATATTTCGTTTTGTTGAGTGTCACCCATATACACATATTTTAGATTTGGAAAGGAAAATGAGACTGATTAGATGATTTTGTTTATGTATATTTGTAAATGAAATGATCACAGATCTGTGTGGCTGCTCTTGATGTGCATTTCTTTTCTTTACGAAGTGTGTTGCGTTGCGCTTGCTAGGATGACTGTTCCCCTCTTGTTTTATACACCTCCCTTCCCTTTCCCAAGCCACATGTGTGAAGGTGGTGGTCAAGGATGTGCCTCATATTATCTTACTGATTAAACAAAACTTAGTGGTAATGACCAGTTCCACCACAATCTGACCTTGTTTCATGCTTTGTGACCAAGGAATCCAGAATATGTCTGATGCTGCTTGTTCTGTTTTAGCCAGACATTTTGCAGAAGACAGATTCTATGGATTGTGGCAAATATTGCTGGTTTTTTTTTTATCTTCATGGGAATGTTTTGATTTCTGGACATAGAAGTATCTACCTAACTTCCTGCCTTCCAAGTCCAGTGTTGTGAAAACCCACAGGGATGAAGTGTATCAAGCACTGCAGTCGTGCTGACTGCAGCACTGTATTGCAGAGCACTGCTCTGATTGCAGGTGCAAGCTGCAACCGTCGTAGAGGTGATGACACCTCCAGATGCTGGGTCCATGATGAATGGTGGAGTATTCTTCAGATTGAGTCTCCTCCTCCTCCGCTTCCTCTTTCCTTAACTCTGTGGGCAGTCACTGAGGCAGCACACTGTAGAACAGTTCACCAGGTTCCTCTGATTCTGTTGGTTGTATGCCGACGCCTGGGTGTCTGTGAACGTTTTCCCCTGTCCACTCTGCAGTGCTGTCCCCCTGTCCACTCTGCAGTGCTGTCCCCCTGTCCACTCTGCAGTGCTGTCCCTGTGTCCACTCTGCAGTGCTGTCCCCCTGTCCACTCTGCAGTGCTGTCCCCCTGTCCACTCTGCAGTGCTGTCCCCCTGTCCACTCTGCAGTGCTGTCCCCCTGTTCACTCTGCAGTGCTGTCCCCCTGTCCACTCTGCAGTGCTGTCCCCCTGTTCACTCTGCAGTGCTGTCCCCCTGTCCACACTCTGCAGTGCTGTCCCCCTGTCCACTCCGCAGTGCTGTCCCCCTGTCCACTCCGCAGTGCTGTCCCCCTGTCCACTCCGCAGTGCTGTCCCCCTGTCCACTCTTTTTGCTGTCCCCCTGTCCACTCTGCAGTGCTGTCCCCCTGTCCACTCCAGTGCTGTCCCCCTGTCCACTCTGCAGTGCTGTCCCCCTGTCCACTCTGCAGTGCTGTCCCCCTGTCCACTCTTGCAGTGCTGTCCCCCTGTTCACTCTGCAGTGCTGTCCCCCTGTTCACTCTGCAGTGCTGTCCCCCTGTCCACTCTGCAGTGCTGTCCCCCTGTCCACTCTGCAGTGCTGTCCCCCCTGTCCACTCTGCAGTGCTGTCCCCCTTTTCACTCTGCAGTGCTGTCCCCCTGTTCACTCTGCAGTGCTGTCCCCCTGTTCACTCTGCAGTGCTGTCCCCCTGTCCACTCTGCAGTGCTGTCCCCCTGTCCCTCTCTGCAGTGCTGTCCCCCTGTCCACTCTGCAGTGCTGTCAGTCCATTGTTTTTTTTGTCTTCCCCCACCTCCCTTCTTTTTTATTTCCTCCACCTCCCTTCTTTTTTTATTCGTCCACCTCCCTTCTTTTTTTATTCCTCCACCTCCCTCTTTTTTTTTCGTGCACCTCCCTTCTTTTTTTTATTCCTCCACCTCCCTTCTTTTTTTAATTCCTCCACCTCCTCCATCTTTTTTCATTCCTCCACCTCCTTTCTTTATTTCATTCCTCCACCTCCCATCTTTATTTCATTCCTCCACCTCCCTTCTTTATTTCATTCCTCCACCTCATTTTTTCATCAGTTGCTAGAGGAGTGGTTTAACAGGATCACTGGGTTTCGTTACATGGCCATACCAACACAGCTTTCTCTTCTTGACTGATATCAGTGGATCTTCGGATGATCCTGTGTGCTGCCTGATGGTTTGACCCACTGGTTGAGAGCTGACATGATTAGTGGATCTAATGATTACTGCCTTACACAAACAGTCTGTAGCTTGGATTTTACTTTCTAGATCCACAGGGTCCATGTCCTGTGGGTGTACAGGAAGATAGAGTAGACCAGCACACACAGGAGGCTGATCCTGTGTTTCATGGAGATGTACTTGTCCTGCCATGCAAATTTTTAATGTGGTCAGTTCTGTCGTTGTCTTTGATGCTCTTGAGAGGATTTTTGGCTAAGACCTCTCACTGCTGCTGATGGATCCCAGGCAAGCGAATTGCTGAACAGATCATAGCCTCTCTGACTTCTGACCATTGACGGTTATATCAGCATCATGGTGATGTAGTCACTGGCCATCAGCTTGGTGTTCTTGGTGCTGATTTCCATGCCATATTTTGTGGATGTTTCATCCAGTTGTTCAGTAAGCTTGGTGACTGTTGTTCATTGCCTGCCAGGTCATCGACATTGTTTGCAAATCGAAGGTTGGTGATGGTTCTTTTCAAGAGCATATTTCATGAAGCGTTCCAGGAGTGTGTTGACAAGTGAGGGAGACGGAGGCAGTCGTGCCAAACTCCAATGAAGTATGGAACCATTGTCCTGTAGCATCTTGTATGACAAGTGCACTGGTCACTTTGCAGTACTCTGGATGATGTGAAGCTTCTGCCCAGTGTTCAGTTTCTCCATTGTGGCCATCTGTGCCTCCTGCCAGGCCATATGAATGCCATTTTTAAGTCTATGAAGATGTGGTAAAACTCCAGCTGATGCTGGGACATGTTGAGTGAAGAGTGTCTAGTGAACAGACCATTGTGCCTCCAGCCAGGCCTTAATGTTTTTATCCTGTGAAGATCATTCCCACTTCTGCAAGGTAGTGAAGACTACCCAGTGAATGGACCAGTATATTCATTTGAGTTGGTTAGTCAGTTAGTTGGTTAAGTTAGTTTATACAGTTTTACGTGTGAATCCTGCCTTCATTCCCAGTTCTACAAGGTATGAAGACTATCTAATGAATGGACCAGTATATTCAGACTTTAAGTAGTCGTCCTGCTCTCATTCCCAGTTCTACAAGGTATGAAGACTATCTAATGAATAGACCAGTATATTCAGACTTTAAGTAGTCGTTCTGCTCTCATTCCCAGTTCTATTCAGGTATGAAGACTATCTAATGAGTAGGTTAAGTTAGTATATTCAGACTTTTAAGTAGTCGTCCTGCTCTCATTCCCAGTTCTACAAGATATGAAGACTATCTAATGAATAGGACCAGTATATTCAGACTTTAAGTAGTCGTCCTGCTCTCATTCCCAGTTCTACAAGGTATGAAGACTATCTAATGAATGGACCAGTATATTCAGACTTTAAGTAGTCGTCCTGCTCTCATTCCCAGTTCTACAAGGTATGAAGACTATCTAATGAATGGACCAGTATATTCAGACTTTAAGTAGTCGTCCTGCTCTCATTCCCAGTTCTACAAGGTATGAAGACTATCTAATGAATGGACCAGCATATTCAGACTTTAAGTAGTCGTCCTGCTCTCATTCCCAGTTCTACAAGGTATGAAGACTATCTAATGAATGGACCAGCATATTCAGACTTTAAGTAGTCGTCCTGCTCTCATTCCCAGTTCTACAAGGTATGAAGACTATCTAATGAATGGACCAGCATATTCAGACTTTAAGTAGTCGTCCTGCTCTCATTCCCAGTTCTACAAAGTATGAAGACTATCTAATGAATAGACCAGTATATTCAGACTTTAAGTAGTCGTCCTGCTCTCATTCCCAGTTCTACAAGGTATGAAGACTATCTAATGAATAGACCAGTATATTCAGACTTTAAGTAGTCGTCCTGCTCTCATTCCCAGTTCTACAAAGTATGAGGAATGTCCTGACAATGGATCCGTATATTCAGACTTGAATTAATCAGACCTTGGGTCAGAGAAAGGCACTGAACCTGCAGCCTCGCATTGCAGAAGATACAAGATCCCCCCCAAAGGATCTGTGTAGAATACAGGACAAGGATGGAGACCCGGAGTGCTGGAGGTTTGAGCTGTGTCTTGTTGCTGAGTCATTTCAGACCGCTTGTGTCATGATAGGGACAGAGTTATGATAGGGACAGAGAGACAACAGGCAGAATGACAGAGAGGTGTGCTGAGAATTTGCATCAACTGCAGACTTTAGGAAACTCATTTCTTTTATATGATTTTTTCAAATCTAGTCTTGTACAGTGTGATACAATAGGTTCCACCCCTCTTTCTGTGTGTGTGTGTGTGTGTGTGTGTGTGTGTGTGTGTGTGTGTGTGTTCTCTTCTATGGGTCCTATATATTCCTTATACTAACAGGTTTTCAGACATGACAAATGCATGAAAAAGATGCATGATAATGCTTTGGAGATGAAAAGGCTTATCACAGCTCTTGACAGTTGCTTTTATGCTGCAAGATGGAATCAGGTTAGGATGACGTCTGAACAATATGATCATGTGTGTGCAAGCGTATTTGTGCTTGTGTGTTTTTGGTGTGTGTTATGCCACACTTCAAAATTGGATATTATTTCTGAATTGTATAGAATACAAAGATCATCACTCTGTTTCTTCCCCTCTTTGGCTCTTGCCTGTTCTGTGTGTGTGTGTGAATGTAAATAGTGATATGTACAGAATGACCTTGTACACCATGACGTGACGATGTATTTCTTATACATAAGTGATTCTATATGTTGAAGAACCAAGTGACATAAAGAAATAGCTGGGGGAATAGCCAACCAGTTCAGCCGATGCCCGTGTTTGCTTGTTCTGTGTACTCCTACAGTGTGGCAACAGCACTGAAAAATGCTCGTAATGACAGGTCTCAGTGCGCTAACCGTTTTTGGTCAGAAAAAGAACAGTCTGCTCCAACCTGCCTTTTATGGATACAGTTGCTCCAGTAAAAATTAGGCTTTGTATGATGTGGAAAGAAAATAAAACATTGGAAAAGTATGAAAGTCCTAAGAATGGGGTGCAAAGAAAAGTGGGGAGTGGGGGGGGGGGGGGGGGGGGGGACCAGGATGCGGTGGGGTGGGGAAGCCCTAGATTATCATCAGTTTGTGGGAGCTGAACTACACACACAAAAAATAACCTGGTAATAGACATGTTCTGGAAACTTTGGGAATGGACAAACGAGCTAGCATTTTTTTATCTCTAACTACAAGAGAATGTTGCTCATGTGCATGTAAGTATATAAAAAATGTGTGTGGGTGTGTGTGCGTGCGTGCATGCATGCGTGTGCATGCTTGCGTGCATGTGTGTGTGAGTGTGTCTGTGAAAGAGGCCCAATAAAACATGAGCAGCGTACACTTGATTTTTCGAGCAGTGTTGAAAAGCAGCAGTTTGTTTGTTCCAGTATTTGTGAACAATGTAGTACTGCGATGCCTGTCTGAGGATGTTTGACAATGTCATGCAGCAGACAGAAGCAGTGATGATGAGTTTCCTGGTGGTTTGTTCCACATGCTGCATATGGCGGTGACAGGAGTGCAGGTCTCACACTGCGCTGTCTCTTGGTTCACTTTGCAGACTCACCCATTGCTACTATAGCTGAGTGGAATTGCCAGCAGGCCTGAGAAAAACTGGGAATCAGGGGTGCCAGCTGTATGCTTTTTGGAGGATTTTCAGTCTTGTGTTAAATATTTTCACAGCAGCAAGATGAAAGAGCTTCTTTTTTTTAAAATCAAAAATGCTAAATACATGATCATGTGTTTGGGAATTCTTGCTTTCGCAAATGAAGCAAATAAAAGACAGCAGAAGTGCATATTTTAGAGCAGAAAATGAAGGTGGGTAAAACAGAAACGGAATCACAATTGATGATCCCCCTCACTCTGGTTGTCATTTACACAGGCTCAAATGCAGTTGTGATTTGCCATCATCTGTTATATGTACGAGTGCTGCCACACGTAGTTTGTTCAATGATAGAATCTCTTGACATGGATGATTATCAGTCTTTTTCATGTAGCTTTATTACTGTAGATCACTATTTCCTTGAATTGAGAAGCAAGACCATGAAGAAAAATGTGAGAAAGAGAACTGAGCACAGACTTAAATCATTTACAATCTGGTCAATTTCTGGTAGAAATCATAAAAAGGGTGAGGTTGGGTGTTTGGGAGTTTTGTTTTGTGTAGGTTTTGTTTTTGTTCTTGCGTTTTGTATTATTGTTCAATGCCATCTTGCCAAAGTGTTACTGTTGTGTTGCATCATGCGCTGATGTCCAGCCTGAAGCGACTGTCTTCGTATGCAGACATTTCTGGCTGTCCTGTGTCTGTGTCTGACCCCAGTCATTTTTAACTTGCTTTTGGCCTTGAATGACCTCAGTGGTTGGCTGGACTGTTAACATGGCTTGACTGACCAATGTCTGACCAAGGAGTGCCGTAAAGCAAAAATGTCTAGTCGCTAACAATTAATTGTGGTAGCCAACTTTTGCATTGGCACAAAATAAACTGTATCCTCAAAAGTTCATCGCCAAAGTGCAGTTTAGGGGCCCCCAGCTTTCAGCTCTGGCTCACCTTCCAACATGATTTTTCTCATCTAATTTTCTTTATGCCACACAGATCAGATTGAATTTAATGAGAAATTATACCAAACACTCTACATATGGTCAATTTACTCACTTGTTAGCAATATTTCAACTAATTCAGAGCTACTGTTTGACAGAAAGTATTTTCTTCCAAAAAGAAGTGACCGTGGTAATTGGGTTTTGAAAAGGGGTCTCTAAAATGGGACCTCTGAATTCAAGTATTGCCAAGCTCTTGATGTTTTCGGTGCAGAAGAGTGTGGTTAAAAAACACACATCTTGTAAGACTGGTTCTCGGTTCGAACAGAAAGACAAAGATAGTTCTCCCTTGTTAGAGACAAGTTCTGTAGAACTGCAAAAAAACCATTCCAGAACTTCTGTGCTTTTTTAAAGGTGCTTCTCTCTCTCACATACACACACACACACACACACACACACACACACACATATGCATGCACACACGCGCGCACACACACACACACACACACACACACACACACACACACACACACACACACACACACACACACACACACACACACACACACACACACACACACACACACACACACACACACACACACTCGCTCACATCACCGTTTGAGCTCTCAGATGAACAGGTTGGGTGGTGAATTTCAACCTTGTGAGGCAATAAACAGCTGCATATGCCCTGTCCTCAATGCTATGGTGTAAAACAGCTGTGTCTGCTGTCTTGATAATCATGTCCACTGTGCATGTACCTCTTACTGTATTATATGAATTGGTTCCTGTCCGTTGTCGTGGATGGGAAGGGTCGGCTTACTTTCTCCTTTCCCTCCCTTTCCCCTGTGCTCACTTTTATGTGATCTTTGCTGCATGAGAACCAAGTGGTGGGCTGAGAGTTTGCTGCTTGGCCACGGCTTTGTTTATTGCTTCAACTCAGTTGCTGTGACAGTATCTCAAAGTGCCTGTAGAAGTTGTGCTCAGCTGTGTGGAATGGTCGGGGGCTTGATGCCTACCTTACTACCAGTCTTTATCCTTGGAACTCCATGACGTCTCTGAGAATGGGAGAGAGAGGGGAGTTGGATTTGTTTTGTTGTTGGAGATGATGATGATGATGGTGGATGTGACAGATTTGAATCCAGAGAGAATGCGGGGTGCCGCCAACAAACGGTGGTTAAGCCTAACAAACTTAATCCTTCAACTCTTGAGTGTCTGTTTTCTGTGTTACTTACGGCCAATTTACTTGGGGTCTTTCTTGTAAAAAGTCATGTGTTCATTTGCTGGCTTCTTGCAGACCATGACCTAACACATAGAATAACAAGAAACAATCAATAACAACAAAGACAACCACCGCCTCAAATTAAACCGCAATCAAATCAAACATGCGCATACAGTCTGTTGCTGAGTGATGATTGGTCTTTTCCCAGGAAAACGCACATGTCCTTTTTGTACTCTCAGAATCTCAGTTTCATCTGAAGTAAGAGTGGTTGATTCTGTGTCTTTAGCGATGTTATTGTCAGGCATTTATGAAAAGCTTGTCTCATGTGCAGTTAAAGTAGTTTGATATGTAATTTCTCTTACGTCATCATTCAGTTGTAACTGTTGTCACTGCAGTTCTTAAGTAAATCTTCTTTTTGAAATGGCAGAAGCCTGGACACAATACGTGCGTCATGTAAATGTCTTGGATCTGATGAGGTCCAGCCTGGAAGCCTGGAAGCAACTTCGCAGGCTGTCAACGTGCTGGAATCATGCGAACATGGTGTCTTGTACATCAAGTCTTCTGACGTTTTGCTTCATGTCCTGCAAAGTTGTTTGGGAACCATTTGAACTTAGTGCGTCAAATAAAAAGTCACCCAATGTATGCTTTCATGTTTGGGAGAATTGTTGGGGAATAAAAAGCAAACCTTTTAAACTCTTCCATGTTGAAACTTTTCTTATCTTATGAAGACATCATGTTTAGATTCTTTAATATTGTTCTCAGATATTTTAAAGTCAAATTGAAGCTGTCATCATGAAAGGTATGAATATGACATGAGGATGACCTGGGGGGATGGTGTGACTTTGTAATGTTGTGCTCACCCAGTCAGAGACATTTAGGATGATTTGTGTGTCATGAATGCCTTTTGTGATTGCAGGAAATGAAATTGAAGGAAGTGATCATCTCTGTTGTTGATAATACCCTTTTGCATGTATCATTTGAAAGTGTTACTGAAATCATGAAGTATGTATATCTGTCCTTACATTGTTTTTACTGGTATTTTTGGTAGTCATATCAAGGTGACCAGCATATGATATTTTCTGTTTATTTGTATCATTTTCATCAAGAGAAAGAAAAAGAATTATTGAACAGTTTAATCACAGATGTTTTGAAGACAATCCTGTCAAGTGTCTTTTTGTGTTTTCAGGTATACTTTCGTCTTTTTTTAACATCTAGTAATGGGTATTTTGATACATTATGTAAAGATCATATATGTTTTCTGCTAAATTAATTGAACTGTTGATTTTTTTTATATATATCATCTTTTTTTTATGATAGTGAATGATTTCAGTGGTACATGAATCAAAGTAAGGAAAGAATTCCTCTTGTGTTGTTTTTTTCTTCTCTACACACCACATTTTATTTTGATCAAAGGTTGATGTGACTTTTTTACACGTAGTTTTGTCATATCTTGTTGGACCGCGTGTCTTTTTTCTTTCTGTTGCCTTATTCAGTGTGTGAGTGTGTGTGTGTGTGTGTGTGTGTGTGTTTTGTGCATGTGTGTGGAAGCACGCCTATGATGAAAAAGGGACAGTTGATGGAACGGACGTGAAAATATTTGCGCACTGAAATGCTTTCGTGTTGGGAACATTCCACAGAACATGTATTCGATTTGGTGTTTTTTGTCTTCCTCTGTTATAATGCATAATCTTTGTATGTGCATGTATGATCCAAACATGCTCCCAATGTATCGTTGCTGTATCTTGTATAAATATATTACATCATTCTCCACATCTCAGTAAGTTTGATTATGGTTGAAAGTGTGGTCTCAGTGTTCCATTTTGATTCACCAATGCATTTCAGATAGCTTTTTATGTCTTCACACATCACCTCTGTCTGTCCCTTTCTCCCACATATCATTCAGGTAGACTGTTTTGTAGATTCTCCTCCAACTTGCCACCATCCATACCATTTTTGATTTGTTAATCATATGTAATGTTTGCTTTATTTTAAATTCCAGAATTCATTGTTCCAACATTTCTTAACAGAATATACACAGGCACTTTTCTTTTTAATTGCTGGGACATTCTTACAAAAAACAGGAGCAGGCTCATTGCTAACTTAAACACATCTATTGAACTGTATTTAATTGAAGAAAAACTCTTGAATCTGTCATGAACGGGGATGGGAGGATGGATGTGGGTGGTGGAGAGAGGCTGATAGGAGGGGGAGGGGATTTACTATTATTAGTATCCCTTTCTTTGTAAATGTGTTGAATATATGTATTTACTTTTGTTACTCGTAAGAAAAATCTCGGTCCTTTGGATATCGTTCTTTTGTTTTTTTTGTTTCTTTGTTAGCTTTTTTTTTTTTTTTTTTTTACAAAGGTCCATGAGGATTTACTGTTATCAGGTTCCTTTTCAAAGGTAATAAGCTAAATATACATATAACAGCGTAATGTTAGGAAAATAAGCTAAATATACATATAACAGCTTAATGTTAGGAAAATAAGCTAAATATACATATAACAGCCTAATGTTAGGAAAATAAGCTAAATATACATATAACAGCTTAATGTTAGGAAAAGACATGAATCCTTTGGATGATGTTTTGGTAGGATTTTTTTTTTCTTTTTAAATTCTGGAAGTAAGAGTTTCCACGATCAAAATTAAAGGCATTAAACTTGTAGGTTCATCTCAAACTAAATCCAATAATAACAAAACTATGCAGATTGCAGATCAGTTACACACACACACTCAAACACACACACACACACACACACACACACACACACACACACACACACATTCACACACACGTACCCCCCCCCCCACACACACACACACACATGTACCCCCTGCCCCCCCACCCCCCCACCCCCCCCCCCCCCCAACACACACACACACACACACACACACATATGCACACACACATGTACCCCCTGCCCCCCCAAACACACACACACACACAGAGCACGCAAACACTGCACACGTGCATACACACATATATACACAGTCATGACCATGTATAATCTCATGCACCCAGACACACACTTAAAAATCTGGTCAGTGAGGAACACAGCTAGGTTGATGGATACACTGAAGCAAAACCATCAGGAAAAAATATGGGATATTGGATTTCTAACAATGAAACGTATTTCAGGGGAAAAATATTTATAGTGGTAAGATTGCTTTTGAAATAACAACAATTGCATTCCCTTGTCCCCACCCTCACCCCCCCCCCCTCCTGCTCCATCCCCACCCCCTCATCTCCCCCACCCCAGTTCACCCCTTTTACTCGTTGGATTTCATGACTTGTACACATTTTTCTTTGTGGCAACTGTTCTTATTTGCCACACATTTATCATGCTTACCCTCTCAGACCCAGAAATTTCTACCCCACCCCTCCCTGCCACATCCCTTCCCTCTCCTGACCAAAATCGAAACAAAGAAAACAAAACTGGTAAAGCATTCACTTATTATGGCTTATTCATTTAAGTTATTTTAAGAGTGTTTTCAAAGATTACTGTGCATGAATCATATATTTGGGGGACACTGTCATTTGTTTTTCTGTTCTCAACCACACCACCCCCACCTCCTCTTTCTCCCTCCCTCCCTCCCTCTCTCTCTCTCTCTCTCTCTCTCCATATGTCTATCTATCTATCTGTCCACACACACACACACACACACACACACACACACACACACACACACACACACACACACACACACACACACACACACACACACACACACACACATATGAAGCTAATGTGTGGTACACAATGCCGTTGATATATTTCCACCATAATGGTACTACTCCGCTCATATCGCAAGCTGTGTATGTTGCAGTGTGGCTGTCCATTATCCAGTGTCATTGTGTACCCCGCTTGTGTCCCAGGTTTGTTTCCATTAACTCTTGAAGCGACCGCTAGCTGTCTCTCCAGGAGCATGTCAACAGCACAGCGCTTTCTATCATGTGACTTTGGCTCGTGGAACATAAAAAATAAATCTTTTTTCTTTTGAACTTTGGTCTTGTGTGTTTGTGCTCCTAATGTGAGTGTGAGAGAATGGGTGTGTGGTGATACGTCTTTGTAAATACCATGCTGGAAATAGGAACAAGAAAACTGGGGGAGGGGGGGGGGGAGGTTACATAAACACATAAGAAAAAGGCAGGCTGCAAACCATTGACCAATGCCCTGTAAATAAGTAAAAGGAGCAACTGCTTTCATAGTGAAATTTTTACAAGTCCATACCTCCACAGTCATTCTGTTTGTAGCAGATCAATGTCGTTCTTTAAAAGGTGAGTATGCTAAACAGTGATGTTGTAGTTCTTGCACCAGAACATAAGACAGTAACACCCTAATGTTCTGGCAGCATGTTGTTCGATGTTTCTGGAAAACTTTATGCATATAATGAATGAGAAATGTCCGAAATGTGCTCAGTTTTTGCATTATGGAACCACTAGCCATTCTTGGGTTTTGCTAAAGATATAGCACTGAGACAGTGTTTTATTTATTTTTTTTTCATTTGCTGAAGGACACTTGTGCCAATGTAGATTAATGCAAATATGCCTGTTCTGCAATTTTTTTTTTTTAACCAAAAACATAGGTTAATTAATTTAACCTTTACCAGCCGTGTCAGCTAATAGTGGCTGACGAGATTCTCTTTCCCTTGCAGCCGCGTCAGCCAAGGTTGACATTCTGCCGTGTCAACCACTATCGGTTGACGGGAACATATAAATTCCTACACTTTCCATAAACTGATCCAAGGGAAATAAGCTCTATAACTAGTCATGGGGATGTCGTAGCGAGTTGTAGACCTTACTGTCAGTGCTCTACCGTGAACTTGGCTGACCCAAGCAGCTTTGTTTAAAGGAACTGGCGCACCGGGCTTTCCCGCTAAGCGCGCGGGGCTGGAATTTCCTTTGCCAGAAAAAAATGTCGGTCAGGCGAAGGGATTTTTTTCAACGGACAGTTGTGTCTACACATTGTAAGTAAATGATTCAAAATACAATGTTCGATTTGTTGAGTGTTTGTTCTTTCCTGTGACACCTAACACAACACTGTCAGTTGTTATCTAGCTACCGCAAATTAAAAAAAAAAAGTAAATAAATAAAAAGCAGCGAAATATGCGCGTCGGCAGGGTTTGAGCGCCGTGCGCAAGCGTGCGGAAGCAGGGAATCGTGCCGTGCGCGCCACCCTTGGTTAGATAGCATTCAAATGCAGATACAAAGTGAAGAGTACATAGTGCACACATTTATACATGATGATTTTGTTGCTGGCTGGACTGCACACAGTTTCAGCAGAGGTCGAGAATGGAAACCAGATGCCCCCTATAAGAGCTTTCACAGACAATACGACAGTGCTTTCCCATCAAGGAACACGAAACACCCAAAACCCGAAGCCTCTCCAAACGGCAAGGACACGTAGCTGAAACAGGTGCGATCACCAGAGCCAGCCAGCCATTCCAACTATGACTAAAGAACCAGTGAACATCTAGGACGGTAGTATCATGATTTCTTGACAAAGGGTAATAAAAGGAAATCGAGCAAACGGCAGGATCGTGTCTGCAGATTACAGTCCAGCGTGGCTCTCCTGGACAATACAAGGTCCGGTGTCGGCAGTTCATGCTGACCCGAAGCTCCTCGGGCCTCTACTGACATACCATACCAGCGCTAGCACCGTGGAATCAACGGAGGTCAAAATCTATAAGTACACTGGGAAATAGTTTGGTGTTCCGACTGGTCTCGCTGATGTTGCGCTCTAATACGTCACCAAGCAAAGCTTAAGCCACCCAGAAATCCATCCTCGAGGAGTGCAAAGTAGGAAAAGCAGGGTTACTTAAAATGCTTACAAGGTTGTGTTATCGATCCAGCCCAGGCTAAAGACCGGCAAAAAAAGGGAAAGTTCATGAGACAGTGGACGAGGTGAACAAGAACCTTGGGTAAGATCCGGGAAACGACAAGACACACACTCGAACCAGCGGACAGGGGTTGGGGTGAAAAAAAAGAAGGCAATGATGGTCAAGAGCAAAAGGAAAATTGAGAAGACATATGGCAATGCAAGAGCCGGAGAAAGAAGAGGATGCCAAGAGAATTCAGAAAGCGGTCCAGCGAGACCAGCACTGGCAATTAACTACATAGAAAAACTCACTCCAAAAAAATCTCAACTGGAATAGAATGCCGCTCGTGGCATTTCTTAGGTTGAACTTCATCCTCAAATCTGTACATGACTTCCTGCCCTCGAATTCAAACCTGTGCCATGGGAAGATCAGATGACCCTGCGTGTCCGTCCTGTCAGGGGCGAACAAACAGTGGACATTCCTGAGATCGTGCAAAGCGACTTTACTGCAAGGAAGGTTTACACACAGATGCAACCAACTACTGAAAGAGATCGCACAAGCGGTCAGCACTGTCAGAGAAAATACCACGCCACCAGAAACCCCAGCAACCGCGTTCTACACGACAGGAGGCCACAAAATCAGTAGTCTGGAATCGCTGTGATCTGAAGAGCATGGAAGCGCGGGTTGACCAGATGGAGTGGAGGACTGGGTGTGCACAGCAGACCTTCCTGAATGGGAGAACCATCCAGAGATCATCAGGCAGAGCGCGGCAGATCCCAGGGACTGTACTCCACTCAGGTTCATCCAAAACAAATGATTCTGATCGAACTCAGTGTGTCACACGAAGGAAAAGAGGAGCAAGCTCACATCTACTGAATTGTATGCCGGCGTTGCCAGCAGCTTAGTGAATCTGGCCTCCAAGTCCAGGTCCTCGCCACACAGACTGGAGCAAGAGACTCGTCACCTATGTTTTCATGAAACAGCTCTCAGTTTCTGTTTGGAGGATGACCAGATCTCTACAGTTAATGGCAGAGGCGGTCGAAAAGGGTCCCAGGTTGATGTGGTCGTGGATGAACGAAAATGAACTCGCTATGGCTGACATTCCCCAACGTAGGTATCCGACAGTGGTGTGGGTAAGACACCCGTCTGAAAAGGCAGCGCCCTGAGACGCCCACACACCCAGAAATGCAGGTACACATCCTGACAGCGCCCTGAGACGCCCACAAACCCAGAAAATGCAGGTACACATCCTGACAGCGCCCTGAGAAGCCCACACACCCCAGAAAATGCAGGTACACATCCTGACAGCGCCCTGAGACGCCCACACACCCCAGAAAATGCAGGTACACATCCTGACAGCGCCCTGAGAAGCCCACACACACCCAGAAAATGCAGGTACACATCCTGAAAGCGCCCTGAGAAGCCCACACACCCAGAAGATGCAGGTACACATCCTGACAGCGCCCTGAGACACCCACACACCCCCAGAAGATGCAGGCACACATCCTGACAACGCCCTGAGAAGCCCACACACCCAGAAGATGCAGGCACACATCCTGACAGCGCCCTGAGACACCCACACACCCAGAAGATGAGGGTACACATCCTGACAGCGCCCTGAGAAGCCCACACACCCAGAAGATCGAGGTATACATCCTGACAGCGCCCTGAGACACCCCCACACACCCACAAGAGATGGAGGTAAACATCCTGACAGCGCCCTGAGAAGCCCACACACCCAGAAGATGGAGGCACACATCCTGACAGCGCGCCCTGAGACACCCACACACCCACAAGATGGAGGTAAACATCCTGACAGCGCCCTGAGAAGCCCACACACCCAGAAGATGGAGGCACACATCCTGACAGCACCAAGAAACAAAATGAGAACAGAACGCTAAACCTCTTGCTGAAGGCGGAAGGAGGTTTATGTGTGCGCGCGCGCGCGCTCGTGTGTGTGTGTGTGTGTGTGTGTGTGTGTGTGTGTGTGTGTGTGTGTGTGTGTCGCGCGCGCGTGCATGAGTGCCCAGGCTTGAGAGAGAGTGCGCGCGCGCGCGCGTCTCTCTCTCTCTCTCTCTCTCTCTGAGTGAGTGTGTGTGTGTGTGTGTGTGTGTGTGTGAGAGAGAGAGAGAGAGAGAGAGAGAGAGAGAGAGAAAGAGAGAGAGAGAGTGCGTGTGTGCGTGCGTGCGTGCGCGCGCGCGCGCGCGCGTGTGTGTGTGTGTGTGTGTGTGTGTGTGATTACAGTTCCACCGCTGTTCATTTGTCGTCAGTTTTTATGCATGTCCAAGTAAAACCGCCACTCATAAATGTGGAGGACGTCAGTGCCGGCAAGAGTGCACGTGGTATCCTGAACCTTAAGGTCATGCTCACCAATGCTGTTGCCATCGGTGCGGCTTTTGACGAGCATTTTTATGCTGGGTCACTTCATGGCTGATCGCGGTCGCCGCCATTTGTCGAACAGCGGGCTATGAAACAGAAACCACCTTTGGCAGGTTTGTTTTACGTGAAATGTCAGAACATGGAGGAACTTAACTGTCTGGGCAGAGGAGGGAGGGCAGGGGAGGGATGGGGAGTCGGGGTGGGGGGGGGGGGGGGGGGGGGGGGGGGGGGAGGGGGGGGGGGGGGGGGGTGAAGTTGCTAAGACGGCCGTACATCCTGAATGTTATTAGTATTTTTGACCAGTCTGCCATACCTGCCAATTAAGTACTGCCCTTGTATATTGTACAGCTGGCTTGCGTATTTTTTAGTCTGAGCACCTGATTCAAGACGCCAGTGACATGCCTGTCATGAATAAAAGATCTTTTGTTTTGGTGCTTGGCTAAGCTGCCATTGGTGTGCCTATTTATGCTCTGGCCTTGGCTCTTCATTCAAGAAGCCACAGCCATGCCTATTACGATTCAGGATTTTGCCATCGGAAGCCTTCGTTTATGCTACCTTTCTGGCCCATGCCTGTCTGTCCGCTACTCCTGCGTGCAGTTTGGTGAAGACGGGCAGTTCCCCAGCTGGCTAAGGTAACCCCTGGATGTTTTGTCCCCGGAAGGTGTGCGTAATCAGGAGGGATAGGGTTCGTTGGTTTCTATCAGTGGTACACCTCTTCTGATTTCTAGAAGGGATCCAGACAGCAGTTTGTTGGCCTGGCCGCTTAGCTGGACTCCACGGTGTATGGGTAAGGGGGGGGGGGGGGGGGATGAAATCTGAATTCAAATAACACGGTTGCTAATTTTCACACACACACACACACACACACACACACACCTCCCTCCCGCTCCAAACGCTGAAGGCTCGGGAAAAAAAAATAACTAAACGAATAGATCAGCATTACCAAGAGAAGGAGGACTAGATTCAGTTGCGGAGGTCAGGGGAGTCATGAGCTTTGGGCCTTCATGGCTAGTAGTGGAGGACGCTGACATGGACTAACCTTTACCAGCACTAAGCCCCCTCGCTGTCCAGAAAGACTTTAAAGGGTGTGTCAGGCAATCCCAAGTCCACTGAAAGGCTGAGGAACAGGTCATTCCTTACAGAAAGCTGCTCTACTACGCGTCAGGTCGACCTGCACGTGAACCCTTCTGTATTCGTGGATCAAGAAATAAAGATGCTGCCACACGTACAGTTGAAGTCTTCCGAGGGGGTCAGACACTGTCCAGACCTGAAAGATGTCTCTGAGGCCGAGCTCAACTCCAAGCTGTCTTTGGAAGAAGTTGTGGAGCTTCACTGAGTCACGATAGAAAGAGGGAACAGAACGAGTGCCTGCAAACACCCTCTTTCGGACATACTGCGCTCCTCAAGTCGTCACAGTCAGTCATCACGGTGGGTGACTGAACACTGGAGTCGATCTGTATAGTCCATGACCGATGAGGCGTTTCAGGCGCCAGAAGTGTGGACCTGTGTGGGCCGATGCTCTAAGGAGGAGGCTTGCGGTGTGTGTCTGCTGCACGGCAGTCCATGACAGGCCATGCAAGAATCCAGCAAGAATCCAGCCTGTTGTGCCAGCTGAAGTGGTGGCCACTCCTTTTTCCTCACAAAACTGCCATGGGTGACAGCTGGAACAGCGGTCCAAAAAGTCAAAGCAGAAAAAAAAAAAATCCCTTCGCGCGAAGCAAAAGGAAAAAAGAAAAGAAGTTGTTTGGCAGTCAGCCCTAGTCAAGCCTATTGAACTCAGCAGCTGTAAAAATCAAAAGTTCAGACAGTTTCTGTCACCAGTCAGACAGGCGCTTGCTATTTATCAAAATCGATTCAAAGAAAACCGACTTCTGAATAAGGAAAATATGATAATAAAGCTGCCACTCCTGTAAAATCGAGCGCCCTTGGCATAGGCTTAAAACACACAAAAGAAACACATACTGAGATATGTCACAGCTTCATCTGGACCTCAGCTTGATTACAAAGGGCTTCTAGTGTCAGTGTGGATAGATGGAGTGAACGAGGTGGTTGTCTTGTGTGCGATCTTGCGATCTGAAGTCATGCGTATTCACGTGAGATGAGGTGGACGGGGGGAAGGTGAGAAGGGGGGGTTGTGGTCGTCCTTGGTATGCGTGGTTGCGTGAAGGGAAGGATGAAGGGGGGGGGGGGGGGGGGGGGGGGGGGGCGAGGTTAAGAGTTGTGATATGTCTGTTTGTCCATTGATTATCTTACTGTTCTTTTCATAAAATATGCTTACATTTTACTTTAATGTCTTTCACAACACTATCATCATCATCATCATCATCATCATCATCATCATCATCATCATCATCATTTTTCATTCCAGTAGTATTAAATTCATCAGTTTTACTGAGATTTTCACCGCAATCATCATCATCATCATCATCATCATCATATAATGATTATCCTTATTATTGATATTATAGTCGTTATTATAGTTGAGATCATTATCACTATTCATCAATGTTAACTATGTCATCTTCTTAACATCTCCATAAATTATCTCACACACACACACACACACACACACACACACACACACACACACACACACACATGTGTACACTCAATGCACACACACACACACACACACACACACACACACACACACACACACACACACACACACACATGCACATGCGCGCGCACCTGCATGCGTTAAAAGCATCTTCACACACGCCCACAGATCACACATGTGTACATGTACACGTGCGCGCTCGTACGCATATTCATTCACACACCGCGTTCACCGACAACGCATATGTACGTACACGTGCACACAAACGCAAACAACATATACAATTATAATAAAGGCGCCGACAATGTTAGGCTGATACCAAAGATCTGACCAGCGCGTTGGAGAAATTCATTCACAGGTCAGGTTATCTATTACGTCGTATCCATGAGACCCTCATCTTTAATCCTTTCATCTCAGTCATTCATTCATCAGTCCATCAGCCGTAAATCATGCGCGCTGTGGCCTCGTACCGTGGCAGTTGTGGTGTAGCATACATGGACTAGTTCGCAAGCAGTGACGCCCCCTTGATGAAACTGAAACTGCGGGTGTCAACGGTGTTTGTTTGTTTTGTTTGTTTGTTTTTTTTGTTACTTCAGCCGTGGGGAAGATCAGCCGGGCCAGCCGAGTCCTTTCAGAGACGCACAGACCTGGCGTACTCTCATGCTGCGTCTCTAGGCCCGAACCAGCGGGTAACAGGCATGTCATTGCCGTGTGGGGGCCAGACAAAGGGAAAGGCTTTTGGCGTGATGGAGTCACTTTACCCGCCCTTCCTGCCGGACCATAGAAACCCTGGCTAATTGCCCGGATGTCAGACAGGGCGGGTGACCGGGAGCTCTCTGTGAGGTTACCAACAAGAACAAGCGAGACAACCCACTTCCGCCAAAGCCGACCAATCAGCAGCTGGTCTGTGTGACCTGGTTCACTGTCCCAGGTAACAGCTTGCTGAACAAAGGGCAGTTAGGAAACTTGACCTCCAAGACTTGAAAATAAATGAATAAATGAAACTTAAAAAAAAAAAATTTAGATCCACCCGAAGAAAAAGATTAGATAAGGAGGAGCCCCCACCCCCCCCCCCCCCCCCCCCGCCGCCCATCCATCCGTTCCCTCTTCCTCCCACCCCTCCTTCCCAGCTCGCGCAGCCCCCTCCAATAAAGGAGTGAGATTAGCGTTGAACGAGCAGCTCTTTGTCCCCACGGTGTGAGATGCGTCAGTCTGATGTGAGAGTACCCTGTCGTTTGGTCTACCAGTACCGAATTTTGATTTAAATGTAATTGACGAATAACTAGTTTGAATCATCACCAAATCAGCTTTAGTTTATGGCAGTGGCTGAACAGCTGAGTGTTAGTGTGTTGGCAGATGTTTTCTATATATATAGCACAAAGTATATGGAATCGGAACATACACAGAAATATGGGTTTCTGATTCTGGCTATTTTCATTCTGCAGCTGTCATTTCCATTTCAGAGTCTTAACAGTTAAATCAAGCTCTCGGGTGAAAGAGAGGGGATGAACAGACGATCTGGAACTTTATCATGAGAAATAGGCTGCTTTAAAGAAATGAAAGTAACTCAAAGCCGTTCTGGTTCGTATCAGATCCCCCCCCCCCCCTTCCCCCACACAGAGGAGGTACAACTTCGGAAACAGAACGCGATCCTCGCTCACAGTGTCGACCAATCAGCAGGCGATGCGGAGAGGGAAAGGACAATGGTCGACAAGCTGTGAGCAGGGATGGGCGGTGTTAATTAAACACTTGTGATATAACACGATGAGCATGTGCTGAACAGAAAGAACGATTTTCCTGGTATGTGCCTGGAAAGCACGGCCCAAAATCTACATGTTTAGTTTCAAAGAGAGGTAACTGTGGACGGAAATTGAAACAAACTGAAAAGAAAAATTACTATTCCACCGAAATCACTATTCTACATCCATTTTGTGCTCAGTTTGAGAAAGTAAGTGATTGTTCGTTCTTTGTTTTCATTGTCTTGAATGTTGTTTGATTTACTTGAAGAAGACCATAGAGGTCGAAACGCGTCGTATTTTGCCTTGTGATTTGTTTGTCTCTTTCGTTCGGCGGAACAGTAATTTTTCTTTTCAGGTAATGTCTGATTAAGCAGAGAAAGGAAGAAAGAATGAGGAGGGGGGGTGGGTGGGGGTGGGGGGGGGGGGGGGGGGGGGGGGGGGGGGGGGGGAAGCAGTGTGACGGAGAACTTGAAAGAGACGTGACAAAGACGACGAAGAGAAACTCTGACGATGCCCTGTCTAGCTCCTCGTAGGAACAGCAGCCTGTCAGGAGAATTCGTCTGTGACAATTTTGAAAAAAGAGCGACACAGTTTCGTACATAAGACAACGTGAACAAGGTAGGAAGGGGCCTACAACAAAGACTGCAGCTCTAACTCCGGCCACTGATAAGCCTGTCCCTCCCCCAACCCTTCCCTCCCCCCCCTCCCTAACCTGTATCCTCTCACTGCCTTCTTCTTCACAGAACTTCCGTTTTCCCCCCCCCCCAGTGACCCCGTGATGTCCAGTGGGCCAAAAATGGGACAGTGGACAATCCATGTACAATAACGACCCAAAGTCGGGGCCGCCCAGATGATCAGACAAATGGAATGAAGCCATGTTCAACACCACGGCAGCTGTCTCGCTGACCTCCTGAGGGCGGACAACTCTAGCACGTGCTGACACCTCCCGCCACTCTGCTTCGTTGATCCCTCTTAGAGTGAAAGAAATTAAAAACCATCGATGAAAAGCCTATAAGTGCAACCGCACAAACAAAAAAGGGCCGTATTGGCAAGCAGACAATGAAACTGCAGAATGAACAGCATGTGACCCACGTTAGACGCTGTGTACATTTCCTCTGCTTAGTCACCAGATTACAAAACAGGAAAAAAAATGCATGTTAAGAACTGTGACAGAGGGAAAAAAAAGCGCAAAAGACTTAACAAAGACGGGAAGATGGACTACAGGAGCAGAAACACACAGAACATTGAAAAAAAAAAAGAAAAAAAAAAAAAAAGAAAAGAAGATCAAAGGACAAGAAAACGACAACGTTCCGAACCATAAGTTCTTCAAAGGCTTTTGAAGAGATGATGTTTGCAAACATTCCTTGGTGTTTCATCATACTTGTTTAGTGCCTACAGTCATTTTTTCGTTGTTTTTGAAATATCACAGTCAAAAAGAGCGGCAGAAGAGAGGAAGTTACTGACACACAACATACAAAAAGCGAGGGATTTTATTCCCACTGAAAAAGCCACCACAGAGGAAATGACAAAAAAAAACAAAACAAAAGAAAAATGGAGAAGAGAGTGCAGTACTTGGAATGTGTATTAGATTACAAGCAGTCACTGGTTTTTAGACGAACTGAACTCCCCCACTCCCCCCCCCCCCCCCCCCCCCCCCCCCCCCCCCCCCATAAACAGAAACAAACCCCAGCACTAGTGAGTAAAGAGTTTCTCTCCGACGTCTCGTCCTTTCCAACAACCTTTAACTTGACTGCATCAAAGGCGAAGAAGACCTTAAACACAGAAGGCTGAATCAGAGGATCGTATTCATTTAGTCTCCACTCCATTCCTGTTTTGGTCGGTTTTTTTTTCCCCCATTGCTTTTCTTCATCATTTATTTATTTTGTCCGTTTTATTTCTTACAGGCTATTCTGGCAAAGGATGAAATACAAATCTGAGTGAAAAGTAAGAATAATTGAAAAGTCG
>JADBJO010004401.1:67500-80000 GCA_016801955.1 Conus betulinus | reverse complement strand
TTTGCCAATCCATGACAGCGGTGCCTGGCAGAGGTCGACGGAAAGGTGTTGGTAAGGTTCACGAGGCAATCGCCTTACCAGAGAAAAGAATGGAAGCATGCTAGCCTTAAAAAAAAAAAAAAAAAAAAAAAAAAAAATCTGACTGAAGAAGCCAATTATCTCGGAAAACAGCTAATCTTCCTTCGAGGAGAACACACACACACACACACACACACACACACACACACACACACACACCCACCACCCCCCCCCCCCCCCCCCCCCCCCCCCCCCCCCCCCCCCCCCCCCCCCCCACCCACACACACACACACATACAGAGCATTTTTTTCTTCTTTGAAACTAGTCAATTATCCCGACAAAGTAACTGTTTTCAGTTACTAATCATCACGTAATACTACCTAACATCACGTAAAACCACCTAACATCACGTAAAACCACCTAACATCACGTAAAACCACCTAATCATTACGTAAACCACCACCTAATCATCACGTAAAACCACCTAATCATGATGTAAAACCACCTAACATCACGTAAAACCACCTAATCATTACGTAAAACTACTACTAATCATCACGTAAAACCACCTAATCATTACGTAAAACCACCTAACATCACGTAAAAACACGTAATCATTACGCAAAACCACCTAATCATCACGTAAAACCACCTAATCATTACGTAAAACCACCTAACATCACGTAAAAACACGTAATCATTACGGAAAACCACCTAATCATCACGTAAAAACCACCTAATCATCACGTAAAACCACCTAATCATTACGTAAAAACCACCTAACATCACGTAAAACCACCTAATCATTACGTAAAACCACCTAATCATCACGTAAAACCACCTAATCATTTCGTAAAACCACCTAACATCACGTAAAACCACCTAACATCACGTAAAACCACCTAATCATCACGTAAAACCACCTAATCATCATCACGTAAAACACCTAACATCACGTAAAACCACCTAAGCATTATGGAAAACCACCTAATGATCACGTAAAACCACCTAACATCACGTAAAACCACCTAATCATCACGTAAAACCATCTAACATCACGTAAAACCACCTAACATCACGTAAAACTACCTAACATCACGTAAAACTACCTAACATCACGTAAATCTACTTAATCATTACGGAAAAACACAACCATTTTCCTCTTGACTAATTAGCATTCTTCACTCCCCCGCCCCACTGCTGCGATGATTTGCTGTTTTCATTGGTAAACAACCGTTTTTTTTTCAGGACAATACCCTTTCCTGGGTAAATGACTGTTTGTCCCCGGACAATACCCTTTCATGGGTGAATAACCGTTTGTCCCCGGACAATACCCTTTCATGGGTGAATAACCGTTTGTCCCCGGACAATACCCTTTCGGAGCCAGCATGCTGATTCCATCGTAGCACTTTCCTTCATCGGTTCTTCCCCCTACCCCCCACCTCCACCCCCATCCGCTGGGAGTAAACCAATGAGCTGAATGAAACAGCTTTACCTTAAGATGCACCGAGTGAAGGAAAAGCTAAGCTACGTACAAGGAAGAGATCAACCGTGGCCAAGGATGGTTTCCAACGAGCGATCAGAGTGATTCTCCACGTCGCCGTCGCATCCAAAAGCAAGATGTGGATTCTCACTGATCTGGCAGTCATCACGGCAAGGTGAAGATTCTTGTGGACCTCTTTCATACGGTTATTTCACCTTAAAACACCGTACGTCGTGGGACAGGAGCCAAAGCGTGCATCACAGTGTTTCAAGTCTTTGCTATCTGGTTTCTCTTTGAAAAGTGAAGACAGGTTTCAAGGCTGTTTCGGGCTTGAGCTCATTTCACGACGAACTCTCATCTGGCGAAACACGGTGTGTGTGTGTGTGTGTGTGTGTGTTTAGGCATTATGAGCCAATGAACAGCGCTACTGGTAAACATGTTACTGTGCCTCAATCGACTATCAAATTGCAGATGAGAGCTGGACAGGTGCGCTTCAAGTATTTAACAAGAGAAAAACTTTGCTTCTGACCGATTTCCTCCATTGCTACCTAATCCAGGGAAAGCAGTTTGAGGGCTGACAGACACATGCACCCAAAACGCACAACTTATAATCAGTTTAGGCACCAGTCGAGCAGTCGGTGGCTCAGTGAAACAACGTGTGTGGCGTTTCGCCGTGGGCATTTTATCGTGTGACGCGCGTCGAAAAGTCAAGTTTCGAAAGACTGCTTTACATTGTGAGGCCTTCTTTGTACTGTGTGTTTCACTTCAAATCGATGTTGGGTGGCAGGTCTTACAGTGGACAGGGTGAAACAGGAAAAGGCACTGCAGAACCTGCCTTCTGTGACCCCTGTCTTACACCACGGATCTTCTTGGTTCAAGGTGCTGGTGTGGTTTCAGTCTAAGTGATGTTGGCTGCTTTCCCCATGGAAGGAACTGGGGAACTGGCCCGTGCGTTCTTTCGGTCTAGTTTTGAGTGCTTGCTACGCTTCACCCACTAATAGCAGATTTTCTCTCTCTCTCTCTCTCTCTCTCTCTCTCTCTCTCTCTCTCTCTCTCTCTCTCTCTCAATAAACGTGTATACGGAGTAGCTACTAGTACCATATTTGCATTAATTTTGGAACATTCTGTATTCTTGCCGTTATCAGTAAAGATAAATAACAATGGAGGATAACAAACCACCTCAAAAAGCTTACCAAATGCCACGCGATGTGGATTTAGAGGACAAAAGAAACTGGGTGTCAAATATTCGTTGCAAGCTATACCAGTCTGGTTTTGGGTGTGTGTGGGTCAACTGTGGAGTCCCAGATATCAGACCCTTTATTATGAGGGTAAAGATAGACTTGTTTGATGTAGACGGTAACTGTGGGATTTCCATATGAAGACATTGAGATACTCGATGTGCTTTTCATCTTTCGCACAGTGCATCATGTCAAAACATACATAAAAGTTCATTGGGACAAACATGTAAAAGTTCATTATGACTGCATGCAGAGCTGCTGTTTGGGACAAACATGTAAAGTTCATTATGACTACATGCAGAGCTGCTGTTTGGGACAAACATGTGAAGTTCATTATGACTGCATGCAGAGCTGCTGTTTGAGACAAACATGTGAAGTTCATTATGTTGCATTTTGACAAACATGTGAAGTTCATTATGACTACAGCAGAGCTGCTGTTTGGGACAAACATGTGAAGTTCATTATGACTGCATGCAGAGCTGCTGTTTGGGACAAACATGTGAAGTTCATTATGACTGCATGCAGAGCTGCTGTTTGGGACAAACATGTGAAGTTCATTATGATGACAGCGCTGCTGCAGAAGCATTATGACTGCATGCAGAGCTGCTGTTTGGACAAAACATGTAAAGTTCATTATGACTACATTTCAAAGGTGCTGTTTGGGACAAACATGTGAAGTTCATTATGACTACATTATGAGGTGCTGTTTGGGACAAAGCTGTTGTTTAGGGACAAATTCATGTTTGGGAAAACATGTTTATTATGACTACATTCAAAGGTGCTGTTTGGGGACAAACATGTGAAGTTCATATGACTACATTCAGAGCTGCTGTTTGCTGGACAAACATGTGAAGTTCATTATGACTACATTCAGAGGTGCTGTTTGGGACACAAACATGTAAACTTCATTATGACTGCATGCATGCAGAGCTGCTGTTTGGGACAAACATGTGAAGTTCATTATGACTACATTCAGAGGTGCTGTTTGACACAAACATGTAAACTTCATTATGACTACATTCAGAGGCGCTGTTTGAGACAAACATGTAAACTTCATTATGACTACATTCAGAGGCGCTGTTTGAGACAAACATGTAAAGTTCATTAGGACTACATTCAGAGGTGCTGTTTGGGACAAACATCTACAGTTCATTAGGACTACATTTAGAGGTGCTGTTTGGGACATAGCTGTCCATCATTACCACCACAAGAGACACACTCGCTCATGTCCTCTTTGTGAAAACGGAAGTGAAGACCAAACACATTTTGTTTTGTTCTGTCCTGCTCTAACTCAAGAGAGTTACTCAAACACTACACAATATATCCTTACCGATTTTGCTTTAGTATGCCACTGGTTTCGAGTAAAAAAAGAAAAAGCACTGTGAGCAACTTCTCGGTTTTTTTTTAAAACGTTTCAGCAGTAATCTGTCATTACATTATGATGTTCTTGTTTATTTCTTTGTATTCGTATATTGATAAGTAGAGTGCACTTGTATGTGTAGTTATTTTGTATGTGGCGCCCCCTTTATGAGGGGCAATGGCCCTATGATGAATATTTTATATGAGGATGATAAACGTGATGCTATGGAGATTTTGATCAGTGAGGATGAGGATGATAAACACGATGCTATGGAGATTTTGTCAATGAGGATGAGGATGATAAACATGATGCTATGGAGATTTTGATCAGTGAGAATGAGGATGATAAACACGATGCTATGGAGATTTTGTCAATGAGGATGAGGATGATAAACATGATGCTATGGAGATTTTGATCAGTGAGGATGAGGATGATAAACATGATGCTATGGAGATTTTGATCAATGAGGATGAGGATGATAAACATGATGCTATGGAGAGATTTGATCAGTGAGGATGAGGATGATAAACATGATGCTATGGAGTTCCAGTCTGCTCAGGGAATGCATGACACGGTTTTACTCTACACTGACTCTCATAACGCATCCGGGCATCAATCAACCAGGCCCGAGAGATACAGACACCTGCAGGGTTTGGTCAGATATTTGAGCGTGCACTTTCACAGACGCATCCCATTACGTGGATGAAACTCGGTTGTGTGGTTCCTGTTTTTCCATTTGAGCCCACAGCAAAAGTTATCTCAGGGTAGGAGCCGCTTGCGGCTGAAAAATTCCAAAAATAACTGGTTCTGATGGGAGCCGAACCCACGACCTTCTCGTTTGACAGGTCATCAAAACAAGTTGTGGGTCCCCACTGACAACTAATCACCAAACCAAGATGTCTGAACAGATGACGCTTTCCGCACTGTGGCTTCATGATTATCTGTATCCATCTAAAAACGTGAACTACGACCAGTTCGCTGGCATTAAGGCAACAGTGTGGCGCACAGAAGAGATTATTATCCGAGTCCGACAGAACTCGGCGCCGATCTGGATATGTCGGTGGTATGTTGTCGGGGTGTTTCGAGTGTCTGATAGTGTTCGGGAGGGAGGAGTTTTGATACTGTTTGATGTGACAGGTTCGTTTCAGTTCAGCCAATCCTCTCCGTGCTGGCTGGCCCTTGGAGAGATGGCAGAGAATCTCCACCTGTCGCTCTTCTGCAGCTTGAGGGGCCGACTCCAGTCAGGTCTTCGCTGTTCTGTGGCCAGCGTTTCGTGGGTCGCCCTCGGTTTCTTTTCCAACAGGCGTCCACTGGAGGGCTATTCTCTGTTTGACAGGACGGGACTTTTACACACCTGACGCTGTTTTTAATGTGAATCTCTACAAGGTTGCTGGTTTATGACAAGACTCTTGGATGAGTAAATCGGTCAGGATTTTGTGATAACTGTTTTTTTTTTTTTTTTTTGTTTTTTTTTTCCTTCCTTCAGTGCTACACAACTTAGAAGTTTTGATACTTCTTCACTCTTAGCATTAGGGCTGGAATCTGGCAGGGCAACGAGTGGCCACTGTTGAGTCTGGGGACAGGTAGGAGAAGTTGGGTGACCACTGTTCAGATTGGGGTGTGGGGGACAGGTAGGAGAACTAGGGTGACCACTGTTCAGATTGGGGTGTGGGAACAGGTAGGAGAACTAGGGTGACCTCTGTTCAGATTGGGGTGTGGGAACAGGTAGGAGACCCAGGGTGACCACTGTTCAGATTGGGGAGTGGGAAAAGGTAGGAGAACCAGGGTGACCACTGTTCAGATTGGGGAGTGGGAACAGGTAGGAGAACTAGGATGACCACTGTTCAGATTGGGGTGTGGGGACAGGTAGGAGAACCAGGGTGACCACTGTTCAGATTGGGGAGTGGGAACAGGTAGGAGAACTAGGGTGACCACTGTTCAGATTGGGGAGTGGGAACAGGTAGGAGAACCAGGGTGACCACTGTTCAGATTGGGTGTGGGGAACAGGTAGGAGAACTAGGGTGACCACTGTTCAGATTGGGGAGTGGGAACAGGTAGGAGAAGTAGGGTGACCACTGTTCAGATTGGGGTGTGGGAACAGGTAGGAGAACCAGGGTGACCACTGTTCAGATTGGGGTGTGGGAACAGGTAGGAGAACCAGGGTGACCACTCCTCTGGATCGGCTGGTAGACGGATCGCTAGTTTTGTTCTTTGGTCACGATTCAGACCCGACGTCTTGACTTTGATGTTTTGATTTTTTTTTTTTTTATTGTTTTGTATGAATTTGGGTTCAAAGCAAACCCTTGTAAGATACAGGCGCAGATAGATAGACAGACAGACAGACACACACACACACACACGCGCGCGCACGTGCGCGCGCGCATGCGCGTGCACGCACACAAAGACGCATGCGCAGACTCTTACTCATACATATTCACACACATCACTGATAGTCACACTCTGTCTCTGCTGTCTATGTCTGTTTGTCCGTCTGTCTGTCTGTCTGTCTGACTTGTCTTTGCCTCTGTCTCTCTGTTTGTCTGTCTACCTGTCTGTCCGTCTGTCTGTCTCTCACTCAAAATTATTTCTTTCGACATACTTTTTATCCATATCACAAAAATGTGTGTGTGTGTGAATCCTTAGAAATCATGGTAAAATGAAGATATTTTCGCTGCTAAACAACACAACTACAACGACAACAACAACAACGACAGCAATAACAACAACAACATCAACAACAAAGGAAACAAAAGTAATCTCGGGTGAACACACATTGTGTGGAAGAGCACATTTGCTGAAGATTTACATGATAACATCAAGTGTACTAAACTGTGGGGCCAACATGCACAGAGGTTGTATAGATTAATACAGAAGTAAATACATGGAAAATGAATGAATGAATGAATAAATGAAAGAGACGGGAAGGGACTGGAAAATGTAGCAGATAACTGACCGAAGCATTAACCCAAACGCGCTGATCAGCATGAATGTCTACTGTCACTATGAATTGTAGCTGCGCGCACGTGTGTGCACGTGTGTGTGTGTTGTGTGTGTGTGTGTGTGTGTGTGTGTGTGTGTGTGTGCGCGCGCTTGCGTTTGAGGTGTGTGTATCTACGTGGACGTTTGAGCTCCGTGGAAGCTAGTAAAAAATCGATCAATGAGAGGCAAGTTGCCTTGGACACTATATTATGTCCAATGAACAGGGTCTGGCGGGATATCGTCTTCCTGCCAGAGCTCCCTTACATGGCGTCGCAGGACATAAACAATCTTCTGCTAGCCCAGTAAGGTGCCATTTCATTCGTCCGATGACAGTTTCCGGCAAAAAAAATCGCGCGAGTGAAAATAACGAGGGAACGATTTCATGAATCTGGACACGGACACAACATCAGTTACATAAACGTTTATTATGACCTTTGCATGTAGTGAGTGACAGCGTACGTGACAGGTTAAGGGATAGCCGTGTCTTCGGTGTCATTATTTCTCGTGACTTTTCACGTCAGTTTGGGGCACACAGGAAGTGTGGGAGTGAGCGAAGAGACAAGTGCGGGCTGGCTCACAACAGCTGAGACAGACCAGCTCAGTGTGTTTATGAAGCAAACGAGTTTCAGAGGATTGCAGCTATTCGCCATTTATTTATATCGAACATATTGCGCTCTTGATGCACTAAAAAATATAGTAAGCAACGTCTTTTCTTTCTTGATTAAAAAAAAAAAAAAGTTGTATGCTTTTCAGTGAAGCGGTGCCAGGGCTGAAATGAAAGGGAAGAGAAATAACTGTACAATGTCAATGCCAGTCTGGAGTATGTACAAAATTTTGCCGCACGCTGATACGGATGCCGTGACTATAATCGCAAACGGACAAATGGAATGGCGCTCTTAGCCTACTGGCCGAGAAATAAACACACACACAAAAAACGTTTTTGATTCAGATCCAGATCCAGATCCAGGTTTCCTTCGGATGTTTGACTTTGATGGCCCCTTCTGTCTTCTTCGATCTGAGCGCGCGCGCGCGCGCGCGCGCGCACGCACACACACACACACACACACGCGCGCGCGCGCGCGCACACACACACACACACACACAAACAAACACGCGCGCACGCACGCACGCACACACACACACACACACACACACACACACACACACACACACACACACACACACGCACGGACACACACACACACACACGCACACACACACACACGCATACACACACACACACACACACACACACACACACACACACACACACACACACACACACATACGCCCGCCCGAACACACTCGAACACACACACACGCACACACACGCACACACACACACACACACACACACACACGCCCGCACGCCCGCCCGCACGCACGCATGCAGACAGACAGACACACACACACGCGCTCGCGCACCCCCCCCCCCCCCCCCCCCCAACACACACACACACAGAGCACACACAACCAAAAGTAGACCAAACTTACCATCATTTTTCTTTTCTTAGACTTTCTTACCATCTTTTTCTTTTTTTCTTTTTTCTTTTTTCTTTTTTTTTTCTTTTCTTTTTTTTCTTTTTTTTTTTTTTTCTTTTTTTTTTTTTTTAAACAAGCGAGGCAGAATGGGTCCATTTTTCACAGGCAGACATAAACTGCATGTTGACAGACCTGAGCTCTTTAAAATGGCACCGGCGGAGCGGGCTGAAGATCGTGGCTGGGGAGATAGGGACGACCCCTGTTATGTCGCTGGGAGATCAGATGGTGCATGTATCTCAACGCGTCTCCGATTCCTGGAAAACGGCAGCTGGAGTGGCTTCTTCACGACGGCAGTTCGCCGGACATGTTTCCAACAGCGTGAAACTGACGAGGACTGGGCGCTGTCTCGCTCACAACTTGCCCCAGTTGTCTGTTTCCGTGTGACAGCGTGAAACTGACGAGGTTTGGGCGCTGTCTCGCTCACAACTTGCCCCAGTTTGTCTGTTTCCGTGTGACAGCTTGAGACTGTCATCCACCCTCCAACACAGCTCCCTCGTGTAGGTCTTCCGCTCTGCCGCTTGGCGCCGTCCACGTTCTTTTTCTGCCCTTTTTCTTTCTTTTTTTCGTTCTCTTTTTCCTTTTCGCTCTGCCGCTCGGCTCATTCCATATTCCTGTTCTTTTTTCTTTTCTTTTCTTTCTTTTCTTCTTTCTTCTTTTTCTTTCTTTTTTCTTTTCTTTTCTTTCTTTCTTTCCTTTCTTTCTTTCTTCCTTCCTTTCTTTCTTCTTCTTCTTTTTTCTTTTTTTTTTTTTGTTTTCGCACAGCCGCACGGTTCATGTCACGTTCCTCTACTTTCTTTCTTTTCTTCTTTCTTTTCTTTTTTCTTTCTTTCTTTCTTTCTTTCTTTCTGTCCGTCTTTTTCCTGAAGGACAAGTGACCTTGTCTCAGTTTCGTTTTCAGTGTGCAACCAGCCAGTGTTATTTGCCCGGGTTCATGTACTCAAAGCGAGAAATTTGACAGAAATCGCCGAACAGCCTGTCCCGATAGTAGGTGTATATAGGGCTATACTGTTTACCAGAGAAGAGAGGAGAAGCATGTGTATATAGGCTATACCATTACCAGAGAAAGAGAGGAGAAGAGTGGAGAAGCATGTGCATATAGGGCTATACCGTTACCAGAGAAAGAGAGGAGAAGCATGTGTTTATATAGGGCTGTACTGTTACCAGAGAAAGAGAGGAGAAACATGTGTATATAGGGCTGCACTGTTACCAGAGAAATAGATGAAAGCAAGTACAGTACAAAGCCAAACATCGCAGACGTTGATTCAGATTCTCTCCATGTAAAATCCGCTTCATGTTCAAAACGTACAAGATGCAAGTTGAATTTCAGGGCCAGAGATTTGAGAGGAAATATTTCCTAATGTAGCAGGCCCACCGCCCGACCCCCCCCCCCCCCCTCCACTCCCCCCCTTTACCCCTTTCTCAGTAGTACCGTTGTCTTATTGGTGCAAAGAATGCTCGGAATTCTCTCGCTTGGGGCTTAAACAGAAGAAAAGAGAGGAGGTGGCACAGGGGACGGTCTATGTGTGTGTGTGTGTGTGTGTGTGTGTGTGTGTGTGTGTGTGATGTGGGGTGGCGGTTGAGCATTGAGAGAGAACGAACGAACGAACGAACGAATCTTTTTAATGAGGGAAAAGCGCGAATAAGCACAAAATGGCTTTTTTACATCCGGCCCTCAATAAAGGGAAATATATAGAAAACGCAATAACAACATCAGCAAAACTAATCTAGAATAGAAGTAAACATGCATAAACGCTATAAATAGAAAGAGGAAATGGTTACACACAAAGAACAGAAGACATCAAATGCCTGGAAGAGGGAGGGAGGGAGGGAGAGAGAGAGAGTGAGAGAGAGAGAGACAGAGAGAGAGAGAGAGAGAGGGAGAGACAGAGACAGAGAGAGAAAAAGGTGGGGATGGGAGGGGAGGAGTCATCATATAAAGTTCATGAAAAAAATGGTTGTTGGAAGATAGATAAATATATACAATAAACATTATCACAACAACAAAATTATAACACATTTCTGGAAAAAGAAAATAAGAAATAAAATCATTGAACAGGCACCCCATCCTGTAGGCAAAGACAAAAATTTACGCTTGACAAGCAGCACCTTTGAGACAAAGAGAGAGAGAGAGAGAGAGAGAGAGGGGGGGGGGGGGTTGGTTGGCCGTAGTGCCCACGAAATCCTCCTCCAGTTAATGTCGCCATTGAGTGGTTCGACCACTGCCACTGCTGCAGCGACAACAGTACAGCGCATGCTCCTTCTTTCTCTTCTGGAGGCTGCCGATACTGCTGCTGTTTCATTCTGTTCTTCCTGTCCTTGCTTTCTACTGATGCTATATCTGTTGCTGCGATACCTGTACACTTACTCTATACCCCTCATCTTCCTTGTACTATATCTGCTCCTGATACCACTGTTGCTTGCTGCTGCCACTACTACTGCAGCCCTTCATATCCATTGCCTCTCTATCATTGTTGCTGCTGTGTTGCCATTACTTCTGCACATCTTCATATTTATTGTCGCCCTGTCATTGCTACTGTTGATATCATTGCCGTGCCACTACCAGTTTAGATCTTCATAGTTAGTGGCACCCATCATTGCTGCTGCTGCTGCTGCCACTACTACTGCAAATCTCCATACATATTGTCCCCCTATCATTGCTGCTGCTGCTGCTGCTGCTGCCATGCCACTACTACTGCAAATCTCCATACTTACTGCAAATCCCATCATTGCTGCTGCAGCTGCTGTTGCCATTAGTGCTTCCGAAACTCTACGACTTCCCCCCACTCCATGTCTCACTGCAGTCAGGAGATTTCACTGCTTCTGCGGTTGCCGCTACTGCTGTTACTACATCTATGACTCCCCTAACACCCCTCGTTTTCCAACTGCCGCTGCTATTACTACATCTATGACTCCCCTAACACCCCCCTCGTTTTCCAACTGCCGCTGCTACGACTCCTAGTACTTCACGAATACTCTTCACCTCCTCCTGCTGCTTTTATTGCTCCTACTGTTTTCTCTGATACACCTCGTCTTCATGCTGCTGCGACTGCTTTCTCCTGTGACGAACACAGTTCGCCTTCCAACTGCCGCTACTACTACTCTTCTTCCTTCTCTGGTGCACTTTGTCCTCATACTTCTGCAAGCCACTTCATTCGCTTTCTAATACACCTCGTCTTCATACTGCTACTACCGTTACTCCTATTACCCCTGTGGTAACTTCGTCTTCATATTACTGCTACTATACTCCCATTACTTCTCTGTTACACCTTGTCTTCATACTGCTACTACTGCGACCCTATCACTTCTCTGTTACACACCCTGTTTCTCCCAAGCTGACGGTTTTGCTCCTAAGCCTCCGTTTGCTTGGTTTTAAAGTCTTTCATCCCGGGTTTGATCATGGCGCGCCAGGTCGAGCGCTCTTGCGCAGATTCTGTCCAGCAGGCAGGGGCGATGCTACAGCACTTCAGTGAGGCCTTCAGTGTGTCTTTGCAGCGCCTGTTCTGTCCTCCATGGGAACGCTTGCCTTCCAGCAGCACGCTATGGAGTAGACACTTTGGGAGACGATTTTCATCCATGTACTATGTCCTGCCCACCTGAGGTGAGAGCGTATTCGCGTTGCAGGGATGCTTTCCATGCGGGCCTTTTGAGGCACCTCTGTATCTGGTACTTTGTCCTGCCAGTTGATGGGCAGCAAGGTTCTGAGGCATCTCACGTGGGAAGAGTTCAGCTGCCTGGCATGTCGACTGTACACCGTCAAAGTTTCATAGGCATACAGACGTCTGCTATTGACATACCGGACTTTTTGCAGACTTCCTTTCAAAACCACACTCATCTGTTTAACCTTTAAAAACACGGCCTTTTCAACCTGTCCGTCTATCTT
>JADBJO010004401.1:60000-62500 GCA_016801955.1 Conus betulinus | reverse complement strand
GGACAATCGCCAGTCATGATCAGACATGACTATTGTCATACAAAAAGTATGAAGCAAAAGCAGAAGCGAAATAAATAAATGTATAAAAGAATAAACACATAAATAAAGATAAACAGAATCAAGGTAAGGGTAAAAAAGAAACAAGAAAAGCAAGAACGAAAGAAACAAAACAGCATCAAACAAACAAACGAGACAAACAAAAGACAGAGAATAGGTACAAAAAAAAGTAACATCCACGGGAGGTAATCCTCTCATCTCATCTGGTGTTACCAACGAACGGGCGCCGGCCAAACGTCGCAACAGTCCGCATTGACTACCCAGAGAATGATCTGTCAATGGCGGCACCCCTGCACAACCCAGCTGTTTCCAGTCACACTGGGCTACGTGTCCCATGTCCGCAGCTAACACTGTCTCCCACTGGTACCCACATCAGCCTGTCTGTAACTGATGCCCACGTGTCAGCAGGTCAAAAAGGCCCTTAACCCCTTCCGTGTCTGCAGACAAAAAGGGCCTTAACCCCTTCCGTGTCTACACACAAGCACATGATGAGAATATGCACGTTAACGACCCCCCCCCCCCCCAGTAACCCCTCCCCCTGTCAGATTTGGCTTGGGTGACGAAAACGGCCAGATACCCAGATGTGCACCAGATGTTTAGAGAGCGGATGGGCATTGTCAAGTCTTTCGCCGTTGAAAGATCGAGACGGACGCTGGGCACCAAGCGCCTCCTTGCTCATCATCATGGACGACAGCGCCTCTTTGGCAACACATCAACGACCAGTGGTGATGAGAGGGGGAGGAAAAGAAGGGACCGTACCAGAAAAAAAAGAAAGAAAGAAAGAAAAAAAAAATGCAGTGGCGTTGTACTGCGGCGACACACGCATTCTCACGAGCGAGAACAGGCTGGTCATACGTTACAAAAGAACGTTCAACATGCAGTGGCACAATGCGACACACTGTGAGAAACGATAGAGTGCAATGGAATACAGCACGGAGAACAGGCACAATGGACAACATATAGAGAGGCAATACCAGCACGAAGGAATACAACACAAAGAAACGACACGGTATGATGAGTACACACAATGCGACACACAGTGAATGAAACGATAAACGACACGGTACGATGGAATACAACACAGGAGAAACGACACGATACGATGGAATACAACACAGAGAACACGACACGACGATGACATACAATACAGGGAAACGACACAGTAACATGGAATACAACACAGAGAAACGACACGGTACAATGAAATACAACACAGAGAAACGACACAGTAACATGGAATATAACACAGACAAACGACACGGTACGATGGAATACAACACAGAGAAACGACACGGTACGATGGAATATAACACAGAGAAACGACACAGTACAATGAAATACAACACAGAGAAACGACACGGTACGATGGAATACAACACAGAGAAACGACACGGTACGATGGAATACAACACAGAGAAACGACACAGTAACATGGAATACAACACAGAGAAACGACACGGTACGATGAGAAATACAACACAGAGAAACGACACGGTACGATGGAATACAACACAGAGAAACGACACGGTACGATGGAATACAACACAGAGAAACGACACGGTACGATGGAATATAACACAGAGAACGACACGGTACGATGGAACATAACACAGCCCAAGACAACGCAATACAAAGCTCTGTAAATGGGTGTGCAAGTAGATCTACGCCGCAGTAAACTGACGGTCCATCAAGCCCACTCATACTCACGGAAAGCATTAGCAGTCAACAATGTTTCATTGAAAGTATATTGCACCTTCGTCCCGTTGTCAAAACAAACACAACAGAAAGAAAAAAAAAGACCAGAGAAAAAAAAGAAAGATCTCTGCGCGTATATATTTGTCACTCAGTCCGTCAACGTATTTCACTGACATATACATATATATTTCGCACGCTCTATCATTAAATTCCGAGGTAACTGTGACCTCATCATCAGCTTTACATAACTACGACTATTCTGGTCCTGTTCAAAAGAACTCCAGGTTATCATTCACGGCTAAAACCATTCAATGTGTTAGTTGTTACTCTTCAATGGTTGGTGAGATCAATCGTGCCAAAGTGTAACAGATGTAAACAAGCCTGCAAAGAAAGACAAACGATGGTAATAGATCAATCAATCAATAAATAAATAACAAAATAAGCAAACAAGCACAAGAGAGAAAAGAAATCTCCTGGATACCGTATAGTAAGAACCAAATCGCCAGATGTAATTGAACTATTAACTGAATATCAAGCACAATAAAGAAGAGAAATCAGTTCTGGACAGCAAAATAAAAAGAACGCAATCGCTAGATGTAACTGAACTATTAACTGAATTAACTGAAAATAAATTAATAAAAAAAAAATCACCCACATCAACCTTTAAAAAAAAAAAAAGTGCAGGAGAGGAAGGGAGACAATTCAAGTCAACACGCGAAAAGTAGCCAGCCAAACCGTCCTCCTTCGA
>JADBJO010004401.1:47500-52500 GCA_016801955.1 Conus betulinus | reverse complement strand
AACACACAAAAATAGCGCGCACACACAACACACACACACACACATGCACATACATAAATACACAACTGCACACATCTCAATACGAACACACCCATACCCTCAAATACACTCAAACTTACACACTCACACACACAGACATACACACGCCCACACACACACACACACACACACACACACACACACACACACACACACTCACACACACACACACACACACACACACACGCGCGCGCGCGCGCGCGCACGCGTGCGCGCGCGCACACACTTATACTCGAGCACTCGTACACACATGCATTCACACTCACAAGCACACGCACACACGCACACACACATACACATACGCGCACGCACACACCCACACACACACACACACACACACACACACACACACACACAGAGAGAGAGAGAGAGAGAGAGAGAGAGAGAGAGAGAGAGAGAGAGAGAGAGAGAGAGAGAGAGAGAGAGAGAGAGAGAGAGAGAGAGAACATTTTAAAAACATAAAAAAGAATTCTGCCCATTATATATATCTTGTGTTTCTTTGCACCTTTGCCACCATCTCTCTCTCCCTCTTCAAACATCAAAGGGGGGAGGGGGGGGGGGGGGGGGGGGGGGCGGTCACGCGATTTGACACGAAGCGACAGGGCGCTATTAAGTTTCAGCTGTGACAATGCCAGTTACTGGACTTCCAGCGACTGCGGAGTCAACCCTGAACGCCCTGCTGACTGAAACTGTGTTTTCAAGCTGGAAAATTACTGGAGAAGGCAGCAACACAGTGGTCGTTCTGCGACTGAAGCCGGTCAGCCCAATGTCAACAACAATGGCGGATCCTGTGCTGAACCGGAGAACGCAGGTTCATTACTACAGGAAGAAGCGCCCCCCCCCCCCCCCCCCCGCCTCCCCAGCCAGGTGCGACGGGATCAAGAGAGATCGAAGCGGCGGCAGAACAGACGACATGAACAGATTGGTGCTGGTCTCGGTACTACTTGTGTCGTGAATGAACTGGCCGTACCTAACATCGAATTGGATGAACACAGTACACAGCACAGGAAGAACACATCAAGCAGACTCGAGAGATGATGACACGTTGCATATTCAGGATACGCTTCTGTGTTTGCATTCCGATCTGTCGGAGTGTAACAAATTGGGCCCAGAAATCCACCCCCGTCGGACATCAACACAAGTCTGGAGCAAGTTATAGACAAAATTGTCGCGCTGGTTTTGACATGGGAGTGGATAAGGGTTATGTCGCTACTCTGACAGAGCGACAGGTGCGTCAAACGGATGGTGTGTGTGTGTGCTGCTGTATGAATCAGACGACGTCGTTCTAGAATATTCCTGCGATCTGTGTTCGGAAGACGATTGCTTATTCTGGTTTGACAAGCAGGAAGAAAGACACATGTCATCGGAGGAATGTATTAAATTGGCCTGCCTTGGGAAAGGAAGACGCATCGGCAACACGAAGCATGCAGAGACCCAAACATACATGTACTTTATGGCGGCTGCACGCTGTCCACGGACTGATCCAGTCTTACCTGGGGTGATCGTTGTCTACAGAACTGACAGTGAATACCAGTGACATTTTCTCGTTCTCGATTTCGTCATGTAAAGTGGAAAGAAAAGGACATTGCTGTGGTTTCCATGTTCATGAAATCGAAATCGAGTCGCGCTTTGTTGTACATCGCGCCGATTTGCTTAATGGGCTTTACAGCCTAATGGCATTAAACTTCGTTCGTTCGTTCCGTTCCTCAAAGCATCAAAGCAATAACACACACTATAGACGAAATAATTTACACACACACACACACAAACGCACGCACGCACGCGCACGCACGCGCGCGCATACAGGCACACACACACACACACACACACACACACACACACACACACACACACACACACACACACACACACACACACACACACACACACACACACACACACACACACACACACTAAGAGCCCATATATACCAGTATCCAGAAACATCAATTCTGTGTGACCACATGTATATCCAATACATGGGAGTCAATGATCATCAAAGTATGGAACTGGCTGACATATTACTCGTAAGAGTCGAACGGCTTATGGGTGTATATGGACTGCGGAAGGGGAGAAGAGGGAGGAAGAGAGAGGGTGGGGGGAATGAAAAAGCCCTTGCTCTACATGCAAATTAGACGCCGAACCATACTGATATGGTATATGCCTAGAATAAGATTTGACATTTCAAAAATTCGCGAATTGGAAAAAACAAAAAAACAAACAAACAAAACTGTTAGGGGGGGAGGGAGGCAGTGAGGAGGGGGTGGGGCGGTGGAAGAGTTAAAAATATCTTCCAAGTGGATGAGATTTAATAAGATAAACAGCCAACATTGCCAGACTCCAACCGTTCTCATAACTGGGATTGAAAACACTACACATAGTCAGCGAAAGCTTGAAGGACTTGATCTTATCATGAAGAGGCTGAAAGTGAGTTCTTGTCCTAGTACAGTCAAATAAAAAATGAGGGATATCGAGAGCCTGACCACACGCACAAGCAGGTGCCGGTTTTAAATACCTGCCTAACCAACCATTAACCCGCAGCCTATGCACAAGGTTACGATTTGGGATTGGCCCTGGAGGATTACAACATTTGCTTGTTGGTTTAGTCAAATCCCATCTGTGCTTCCGAGCTGAATCTTCAAGGTATTGTTTCTGTCTTATGTTCCAGATTGAACTTGTCAGAATGTGGATAGCTTCAGATGAAGAAAGAAGGATATCACAATTCAAAACATCAGATTTATTTCTTGCAGCTTCCTTTGCATAAAAGTCAGCTAAGTCATTGCCACGTAAACTGGAGTGCCCTGGAACCCATAACAAAGTTTACATCGATACCCCGGGTTATTAACTGATGAATGAGAAATAAGATCTCACATACCAAGTCTGAACGACTAGAAATTTTGATTGACAATGTAGAGCCGTAAGCGCTGATTTTGAGTCCGATAGTATAAGTATTTGTCTATGTATAACAGGCATGTCAAGTATAAAATCTAGTGCTTTCAAAATGGCAAATAACTCTGCTGTAAATATAGAACATCCTTTCGTAATATGGAATTCCTTTCTAATGCTAAGCACTGGTATTACAAAAGAAGCCCCAACATCGGAAGAATCTAAAACAGAAGAACCATCCGTGAAAATGTATAGATAGGAATCGTATTTCCTATCTATCAAGTCTTTGGCATAGGATGATAGTAACAGAGGATTATCTTTTTTTTATTAAGATCTCCGTAAGTGTAGATGATTTCAGCCTGCTCTGACAACCATGAAGGGTATGAACAACATGGAACCTCGGCAATACCATCAAGAGACAGGTTACAGTTCTGAAACAATGGGGAAACATAATCACCTAGGGACATGTATACCGATTTGTTACGGATCTCTCTTGAAATATACGTACTTCCACCCAGTTCAGTCACTACTGAATTTGGGATGGTTCTAGCTCTCACTGTAAAATTACAGGCGCAACTTAGCCTGTGTTCATTTAAGGGTAACACACCAGCCTCCTTGTACGTCAAATCAATGAAGCCCATCGGGGAAGTCCTAATGCAATTTCAAAGGCTAACGAGTCAATACTGGTAAGCTTGTGTAAATCTGTCTTTCCAGCTGTAAAAAAAAAAAACTTCTTGGCCATACGACAGAATGAAACGAACTATCCCTGAGGCAACATAGACGAGATTAGATCCCCCAGTTAATCAGAGGTATAGCAGAAAGAACACGTACTAAACCGATTTTTTTTTCCCAGCCTTTTCTACAAGGTAATTAATATGTTTACTAAAAAAAAAAAAAAAAAAAAAAAAAAAAAAAATATATATATAAATATATATTATATATAGTGGAAGATTACACCGAGAAACTTAACTTGTTTGCTTGGGTATATTAAATCATTATCAACCCTTATAGAGACAGCTTCTCTGCCTTCAAACGCAATTGTTTTCTTTGTATAGACAACAAAAAAACCGTTTTGTGAGCAGATAAACCGAACCCATTTGATTTCATGTAATGAAAAATATTGTCAACTACTTCCTGATACTGTTCAATGATTTTCTTTCTTTTGGTTTGTTGTTTGGAAAAATTGCAGTTTGCATTCCTCCACAGAGCAATATCATCTGCATACAGAACTAATGTGGCACCTTTTGTATTAACCTGTTTAATATCGTAAGCATTAGCGAGAAAAGTGTTGGAGCGATTACACTTCCTTTGGGAACACCCATGTTAATAGTCTTAGAAGTTGATAAAGCTCCATATACGTTGACTTGGATAGTTCTGTCCGATAAGAAAAGCTTTTAGAAATTGAAAAAAAAAACGACCCCGTATTCCTACTTCATGTGCTTTGTACAACAATTTAGAATGCCACTGAATCGTAGGCTCTATGAACATCAAAGAACGTTGCAAGGGTCGAATGACGCTTGGCAAGAGAGCTTTTTTCACATTTGAGGATAAGTGGAAATGTGGTCTGTGACTCCTCTACCTTTCCTAAAACCAGCCTGGAATAAAGGCAAGACTCATTTTTTTTTTCAAGGAAATGTTCTATTCTGTTTTTCATGATTCTTTCAAAAAGTTTTCCAGTATAAAGAAATAGGTCGGAAACTAGAGGGAAGAGTTTTGGATTTTCCTTGTTTAAGGATTGGCAGTAGCTCTTGCCAAAAAAAAAACCAACAGTATTATGGTAATTTGATCATGACTTGTTCTAAAAATCCGGATACATGATGTTTCTAAATTATGGAAAGAAATTAAAAAAAATCAAGGGTACATTCCATCTCCCTCAGCCTGCTCTGCATGTTAATGATAAAATTTATAGAACTAACAAAGAAAAGGCTGAATTATTAACAGAAACTTTTGCTTCAATGACTCAGATTGAGTGCTTATCTCGGTCTGAACAAATTCGTAGAAGGGAGTTTGAGGATAAATACCAAAACATTGAGCAGCTTAACATAGAAAGTAACACTTTATATATAAACACAAAT
>JADBJO010004401.1:32500-40000 GCA_016801955.1 Conus betulinus | reverse complement strand
AGCGTGTGGGATGTGTGTTGTGTGTGTGTGTGTGTGTGTGTGTGTGTGTGTGTGTGTGTGTGTGTGTGTGTGTGAGAGAGAGAGAGAGAGAGAGAGAGAGAGAGAGAGAGAGAGAGAGAGAGAGAGAGAGAGAGAGAGAGAGACCTTCTCTTAGTATCAAACTCTAGACACCTTAGAGACCCGGACAACCGGTGCTCCCCAAACGAGCGTCCAGGGAGTACAAAGAAACTCCAGTACAAAAGTGCAGTAACGCATCCTTCTGTCTGTCCACACTTGGAGAGAGACAGAGCGCTCGTAAGGCCCATTTTCAATTCAATGCCTAGCTCGGAGCAACATCATCCTGACTCCCCCACTGTCCTTCTGAGACCCCACCTCTACTCCCCCACCCCACCCCCCACCCCCACACTCCATCTGCCCCCCCCCCCCCCCTCATCATTCTCCTCCTCCATTCCACTTTCCCCTCTCCTGAAAGAACACACACAGTCATAGCCTCTCACAAATGAAGCCACAAACGAGCGGTGAGCATTAGCAAAACATGATCGCTTTCTCAAAGTATCTCTGTTTTCATATAGATGTGACAGGATTTTCAGGATCAAACAGTTCCGCCCTCCCCCCCAGAGAACATCACACGGACAGCTAAGGACAGGCACCGCTCGGATATAAAAAAGTTTTTTTTTTCAGGAAAAAAAGATTACGGGGCTTTCCTCTTTCTCTCCTTCTTTGCTCAAAGGACGGATGTATATTCTTTCGAACAGCTGCGTCATTTATGTAACGTGCAGGCCTTTCCATCCCCTCTTCTCTCCTTCCCCACCCCCATCCATCCTTCCCCTCTCTCCCAACAAGTTTGGCCTGTGTCAGACGTCTAACAATCCGCATGTTTTTTTTCTTTTTTTTTTTTTTTTTTGATGTGGCCAGTTGCTGACGGGGCAGCATCCTTCTTCTCAGTGTACGACCGGTAGTCTGTTCCCTCTCCCCTACCTCCCCCCCCCCCCCCCCCCCCGTATCTTCACAGCCGTTTCCTGACGATCGTCTGGAACACTCTCCAAGACTCGGGTACAGCCTGGCTGCTTCAGCTGGTTTACGTGGCGAGTGTTCAGGGAAATGGTACTTTAGCGTATTGTCTTTTTAGCTGGTGTTTTATAATGTGTGTGTGTGTGTGTGTGTGTGTGTGTGTGTGTGTGTGTGTGTGTGTGTGTGTGTGTGTGTGTGAGAGAGAGAGAGAGAGAGAGAGAGAGACAGACAGACAGACAAACAGAGAGAGAGAGAGAGAGAGACAGACAGACAGACAGACAGACAACAAACAAACAGAGACAGAGAACTGACATCAATAGAAACCGAAACAAAACAAAACAAAATCGTCACAAATTCGGATCACGTCACACTTTCTGGTTTTCTTGGGAAAAAACGCATCTTTTAACCTGTCATAACTGGCATTTCTATTGTGTTTGGTTGTGTTCGTTACGAATGTCATTACCACTCTGAAGGCGACTCTAAACCGTCCTATGATTGTCGTTTCCCATGGAGGTAAATGGCCTGAAAACGGGCAGATTGAGCATTAAAGGATTATTACGCCTTCACAGCAAAAGAAAGGAAAACTGTAAAATGAATAAAGATGAACCGATATCAAAGATAAGTGCACATGAAGGGCACAGCTTACGATGGCAGAAGGAAGAGTGGAAGAAGAAAAAAAGAAGAAGACTGGAGAAGAAGGAGGACGAGTGGGAGGAAATACAGAAGAAGAAACAGAATGAAGATGCAAAGAAGAAGAAGAAGAAGAAGAAGACGGAGAAGACGAAGACGAAAAGGAGAAGCAAGAGGAGGAGGAGCAAGAGGAGGAGGAGCAAGAGGAGAGAGGAGGAGGTAGAGGAGGAGGAGGAAGAAGAAGAGGGGGGGGGGGGGGACTGAAGTGAGAAAAAAAATGAAGAAATGATGCTTTCATCTCAAACTATGCTACGAATTCTTAGTTTCAAGTGTTACCTTGAAGAAAAGGGTACTGGTTTGGGATGACCAGTGTAACTTTGGTGCTGTTGAAAGAGACAGATGAGATCGCTACATATCTATATACTTCAAATCCCAAGACATCTGGGAAAAAATTTGAAGACCTCGGAGAGAAAAATATATGGTAACTGTCATTAATTGTTGAACTGGTCTTGCTTTAAATAGAATCTAAAAACAAAGCAGGCCAAACGTTTGATCTGATATTACAGTGGTCTGAATTTGTTGTTGTTGTTTTTTTTTTTAATAAGTTTACAAATGTACAATCAACCATGTAAGTCCAAAACTGTCAGCGTTTCTTCATGAATTTAAATGCCAAGACACTATAGAAAACGTAAACTGTCATCGTTGGCGTTTCTTCTTCATGAATTTAAGTTAAATGCCAAGACACTATAGAAAAACGTAAACACGTGGTATAAATAGTTCACCATGACTTTTTGATTTGAAAGGTTACCATATGATGCATTATATTCAGATTAAATATCGCTCAGTGCGATGTTCTTTAGAGGATACACTGCAACCAGACTGATGACCAGTATGGCTCTTTCTGCTACAGTCCTGTTTGAGCCTCTCCACTTACATGGAACTGAACACGTGACATGACGCCTTAATCAGATTTTCAGAATCTGAAAAAAGGCTTGAAGGAGGGATGCTACTATTCTGGGAAAATAATCTTATCAACACATGCCATGAAAAAAAAAAAAAAAAAACTCAAGCGGTATTTTTACTGTTTCTCCTGTGTTTTTGAAACAGCATATAGTTATCATCATCGTCGTCGTCGTCATAATCATCATTATCATCATCATCATCGTCGTCGTCATAATCATCATCATCGTCGTCGTCGTCATCGTCTTCATCATCATCACGATGTAACTCCATCGTTGTTATCATCATCACGATTATTATTGTTATCATCATCATCATCATCATCATCATCATCATCATCATCATCATCATCATCATTATTATTACTATTATTATTATATTATTGCTGTTGTTATTATTAATATTATCATTATTAATGTTATCATTATTGTTATATCATTATTACTATTATTATTATTACTATTGTTGTTGTAATTGTTATTATGACATTGGTAACTATCTTATTCTAAATATAGTATAGTCTTGCATGATCTTGATGGTCTGTCACAGCCTTAAATAACGTCGATTAATCCGCTAAGACTGATTTTTTTTTTCAAACAATACTAACCTAAATGAATGTTGTATACCATCGAATTTTTGTATATATATGTCCATCGTAACAATCTAACATTTTTTTTTTATTACTGATAAGAAAGTAACCCTCCATAAGAGGAGAACAAGAGGTCAGTTGAGGCTGTAGAATATCAGTCTGTTTTCTCGTACTACAAAGGAAAGAAAAAAGCACCCAGTCCTGCCATAACACATCAGGCAAAAAAGTGTGGGGAGAGAGAGAGAGAGAGAGAGAGAGAGAGAGAGAGAGAGAGAGAGAGAGAGAGAGAGAGAGAGAGAGAGAGACAGACAGACAGACAGACAGACAGACAGACAGACACAGACAGAGAGAGAGACAGAGACAGAGACAGAGACAGAGAGACAGACTTGGCTCGTTCTCCAGAAAAGGAAGAATGATCACGTTTCCACCAATGGCAATGAAGATGAGTTACCGCCGAAGCTGAGACGGGGGACATTTAGTTCATTACCCTTCAGCTACAACAGCTTTGAGGAGGGGAGATGATGCGCACATGGTCCTCTACTGGACGCCGTGCCAGTCCCCTGACCATTGGCCTCGTTACCGGCTACGGACTGTCGGCCAAGGGTTGTCTGGAGCCTGTGAGCCAATCCAGAACCATGATCTGGATCTGGTAGCGGTGGATCATTGTGGATGGACTGGGATTGTGGGTAACTCGGTGCCTTGGGTATGACGGGGTATATATTGCTGGTGGTGGTTGTAGTGGTGGTGGTGGTGGAGATGGTGGTGTTGGTGTTTTTTTTTTTTTTCCCCCCCTTTCATCTCATCGTTGGAGGTTCATTGAATTCGTATGACAAGATGCAGGGGGTGATGACAGCTGCAATTTAGAATTCTTTGTGGACCATGATATGATGCTTATTTTTTTCTCGCGGCTGTTTTTTTTTTGTTATTTGTAATCGATAGAGATGATGGGGAAAAGGGTTAAACTTAACAAGAATGACGACGACAACAAAAATAGAAACAACAACAGCGACAGCAAACACACAATCAACAACAGCAACAGCAATAGCAATAACCACAGAAACAACAATAGCAACGCGTGCACGCTTTTTGCGAAAGGGGAAGGCACCTGAAACATAAAAAGAAAGTGCCCCCCTCGACTTCACCTAACTGATACGAACACGTGCAAACACACAACCGTGCCCCCCCATGCCCCCCCCCCCCCCCCCCCCCCCCCCCCCCCCCCCCCCCCACACACACACACAACCACCACACACACACCACACCACACACACACCACACACACACATACAACGCAACACAACACAACACGTCACACACACAACACACACACACACACACACACACACACACACACACACACACACACACACACACACACACACACACACACACACACACTTGCTTGTCCACCCACAGACGCATCCCACTTCATATGACACTCCCTATCAAAGCCTGCCACCCCTGTCTCTCTCTCTCTCCCGCCTTTCCCCCGCTTCCCCAATCATCCATCCCCAAATTCCTATCGGCTGGAAGGAAGGGAGGTAACCCCACCGAGGTCAGGAAAAGACAAAAACAAGGGACCCGCAAGTCAACCAAGACGCTATCTGATTACACCCGCGTCGACTCGTTACTCCGGGAGAGTCGGTGTCTGTGGTAGGCCAATCCCCTCTTCACCCTCTCCAGGGGCAGTCACTCCCGCCGCCCCCCAAGCCACCAGCGTGGGTGTTAAGGTGAAATCCAAATATAACTCCATTTATACTTCGCCCCGTTACTGGCTTCCACCCAGACTTAGACATGTCCTGTGGGGGCTCCAATGGGAGACCGAGACCCAGACAGTCATGTCTTGTCTACTTCAAGGAAGCGGCGCAGACCGTGTCGCTCCAATATTCCTGACCAAATACGGAAGGTGTCTGTATCTGCCGGGCCTGTATCTCAGGACGCTGTCTTGAACCCAAACGGAATTTGACAGTATTTCATAGTCATTTTCCTTGATCGCCAAGAAATGGAGAAAACAAAACAAAACACAAAAAAATGGATGAAAGGAATAGTTGTGCGAGACAGAAAGTTGTCCTAATTCTTCCAGCTGTCAGCCACACCATCTCTGAGACTGTAGTCATGAATTTCACTCGCTGCCAACTCCCATCTCTCAATCTGTTGTAATAATTCCGATCAGCTGTCAATTCCACCTGTAAGTCGATTGTCATAATTCTCGCCAGCTTAAAGTTCCATCTCTCGGTCTCTTTCATAATTCTTGCCAACTGTCAACTCCATCTTTTACATCTGTTGTCATTAAGCCGAAAAAGCTTAATTGGCAGTGCACAGGACTCCTAATCCTGGTTGTGGGTTCGAATCCTCGCCGGGTCGTTTCAGTACGGGAGAAGGGATGGGGGAGGGGAGGGATTTTTCTCTTGGCGTTAACACTGGTTCTGACTCCATTTCCCCAAAAAGTCCTGCGAATGAGGCTATAAACTAAGGATGATAAAGATGATGCTACGGATTTCATTCAGGTCTAGGACTGCGTGACAGAGCTGTACTCTGCGCTTCCTTTCATAATGCATTCCGGCATCAACCAGGCCCGAGAAAATATAGACACATGCAGTGTTGGTCAGGAAATTTGAGCAACACTCTCAGTGACGCATCAATTAAGTGTGTGAAACTCAACTACTGTGTGGTGCCACTCTTCCCAATTGAACCCATAGAAAACTCAACTCTGGTTAGGAGCCTGTCGGGGCAGAAAAATCCCACATGACTCGGAATCGAACCCGGGATGTCCCAGCCGGGAGTCCACGACGCTAGCCACTTCGCCTCGGCGGCTGGTTCTAAATGATGAACCTTGACATGATGAAACATGACCTAGACACAGGTCTAGGGGATGACTCTGTATGTAAATGACGAAACGACATACAAATGATGACACTGGACACAAACGTGATGAAACATGACCTAGACGTATAGTCTTCTTGATGATAACACTGTACATACAAATGATAACACTGGACACATCGCCGATGGAACTTGAAATAAGATATGAAAACTTGACATTCAGAAGGTAAAAACGATTAGAAACGGTGTGTGTGTGTGTGTGTGTGTGTGTGTGTGTGTGTGTGTGTGTGTGTGTGTGTGTGTGTGTGTGTGTGTGTGAGTGCGTGTGCGCGCGTGTGTGTGTGTGTATGTGTGTGTGTGTGTGTGTGTGTGTGTGAGAGAGAGAGAGAGAGAGAGAGAGAGAGAGAGAGAGAGAGAGAGAGAGAGAGAGTGGGACAAGGGATGGGATAGGCGGTTAGGGGAGAGTACGGGGAATGGGGGTGAGAAAGGGGGAGGGAAGAGGTGCCATATCCTGACCTTGAAAAAAAAGTTCAAACCCGAGATAAAGCAAACCGACATTGACAAATTAATATTGTGTTGTGAATCCTAAACAAAGGATTAAAGAAAGAATTGAAACAAATTCACACACAAACACATGCACACCTGCACGCTCGCGTTCGCCCCCCCCCCCCCCCCCCCCACCACACACACCACGCGCACGCACGCTTGCACGCACACACACACACACACACACACACACACACACACACACACACACACACACACACACACACACACACACACACTCACGCTCAAGTGGGTCATTCCCGCCGCTACCCGCAATTCGTCTGGCACAAGCAAACGAGAGAGAAAAAAAAAAAAAAAAGGGCATTCCGAAGAATAATAAGGAACGGATGTCCTCATGCTACACAACCTCATTTCCTATCTTGCCAGTCCATATCTGGGCTTGATTTCTTTCTTTGTTCTATGAACACACACACACACACACACACACACACACACACACACACACACACACACACACACACACACACACACACACACACACACAGAAAATGGAAGAAAAAAAAAAGAGTTCCTAGTTTAGACACTGATCAATATTCGAGTCACACACACACACACACACACACACACACACACACACACACACACACACACACACACACACACACACACACACACACACACACACACACACACACACACACACACACACACACACACCACACACACAGAGAGAGAGAGAGAGAGAGAGAGAGAGAGAGAGAGAGAGAGAGAGAGAGAGAGAGAGAGTATGGGACAATGTGTGCAACTGTGCAATGTGTGAAAGTGGGCAATGGCATTGTCATGTGCAGCAGTTAATTACTTTCTCCTCTTAGGCCATTCTCCTCCGATGGGTGTGAACGATGTTCTTCAAACACGATCTTGTCATGATAGAAGAAAAAGCAGAAAAGAAAACAGTGGATCTTTATCTGTGTCCTGTAGTT
>JADBJO010004401.1:17500-25000 GCA_016801955.1 Conus betulinus | reverse complement strand
AGGCTGCACAAAGAAGTCTAGGTTCATCCATTCATGACATTTTAATCAAAAAATCTCCTGCACTTCACAGCCGGGTTTATATAGACAGGGTGACAGGGTATCTGTTTTGTTCTCTATCAACAAAGTCGTTGGTGTTCGCATCTCTACACCTGAAAAATCTTTTCAGAACAAACAAATGCACCTATTCACGTTGAAATGCAGAATTTTCGAGTCATTACAACTCTGCACCATATTGAACGACAGGTTGAACCTGTGATTGAAATAGCTTTGAAGACAAAAAGTCAAGAAATTTTTTTTTAAAAACTAAAACAGATTTATCAGAACGCACAGTAAAGCATATTTTTTTTGTTCTGCTGGTTAGGTTACGATTTGCTGGGACAAAACTCGGCCGTGCTGAAAAAATAATCCCTGAGTATATATAAACATTAACAACTGGTATCCCGATTCCATCAGTGGTCTATCTTTCTCTGGCTCCTACATACATCCGCTTAAAAAAAAATTATGACATTATCTATATCCATATTTACTTTTAGTAGAAAGAAACTCGTGGAGAGCGTGGGCAGCAGAGAAGCCCCCTTCAAGCGAGTGTTTCGGCCCTTCACAGCTGTTCAGAGCTTAGTTTTGAGAGGCAGGGGAGTTTACAGCTCGCCCGCAGCTGCAGAGGCCAAGCCGTGAATGCAGGTCAGGGAAAGGGGTGTTTTCTGCAGGCTGCTCCCCACCAGCAGCTAACCATGCTGTACTTGGCGAACTGAATGTCATCTGTGTAAAGCCGGTCTGGCAACAATGTGTTCGGCATTGCTGAGCGCCATTACAAGTGGGGCTGTTAGTTTGATAATTAGTGGTTGTCATGAAAAATGTAATATATCTGTGCTCTTGAGATGACTGAATAGGCGAATTCCCGACAATTCTTTTATACCAAACATGACTAGGTTTATTTTCCTGTAGATAATGTAGATACGGCATGAAAGCTTGTACACAAATGGTCAGGCGATTCAAAACAATGACAACACACACACAATTGTGCATGGACTACAACAGCAACAAAAATGTTGGATCAGAAAAGTGTAAGCCTTGTTTGTTCGGCCCTTTCACCAAGTGTCTCACATGGGACGGAAAAATAAAGCTGTGCCTTATCTCCTGACACTCTAGGGGGTTGGGCCACACCCGCTTCATGACTCCGGATGTCCCTCTGCTGCCCCCTTTTTTTTTCCCCATCTTTGGATGAGCCATGACTGGGATTCGAACCCATGCCCTTCTGGACATGCTCATTTCCACTTAATGACTCGCGCACACTAACCACTGAGCCACAGGGACACCTGATATTTGTAGGAAAGTTAAGCCTTATGAAGTTCACTTTTGTTCCTCCTTGACCAGATCCAACTTGAACACCTCTCTGCCGCTTCTGCCATTGCTTTCAGGGCTTTGGTTTTTTCCCTCCCTGCAACGGAGAGCTGTTTCATGAGGCTGTATGCAGACGTTCCCACAAACCCCCTAGCTCCAATTTCTGCAGATGGATAGCTGCCGCCGCCTTATACAAGTTAAACTGTACTTGAAAGCCAATGACAGTTTCAGACAGGAAGGTTACACCATCAGCCAGAAGCAATAAAACAGTCCGAAATAATCACACCAAAAAGTTGCACCCTACAGCTAGTTCGTTTGAAAAACAAAAACAAACAAACAAAAACAAAAACAAAACAAACAAACAAGACTACATACATCTTGTTTTACACCTCGAGCACAATTAATTTTGTCTGTCAGTCGAGACCCACATCTGATTCGGGCTTTCATATTCATGTTATAAATACACGGGAACAGTTTGCCTGTCATGCCGTTTCTCAAAAGTGTACGCCACAGTAGATGTGTATCAATGGGATCAAATGGCTTCTCAGAATCAGTAAAGACTACATGTAACTGCGACTGACGCAGAATTGCTGACAAGAATGTAAACGATTGGCAGCGGTGGAACAGTCTTTTCTGAATCGTTCCTGAGGTTTAGTTGTCAAATTTTGTTCTGTTATCCACTCCTGAAGTCTAGTATATACACATATATAATGCTGAACAATTAAGTAGCGGGGGGAAAACAAGTGCAGGTTAACAATCTTCTATCATTATAGTAATGATTTGGCAATGATCACAAATTGAGAGGGAAAAAAAAATTGAAGATGAAATAAATGGGAAAATGTATATCATAAATATGAAAACCCCTTCACTAGCTGTATGAAGAAACTATTGCAATCCCTCCCGAAGACAGATCTATATCGCCTGCTCCGAGGCCTTTCGTCCGCTGGATCGGATTCATCAGAGAGACACGGCTGATTGTGTCTGTGCTCTTGGCATCAGATAGAGACACACCACAGTCCATAATTCTGTGGTGTTCCGACCGCCAAGGGTTCGAGAAAGAATTCAGCAGCACCCCCAAAGCAGCCAGCGAAAGGTAATAGAATTAAACAAAACGAAAGTGTGGAGAGGAAAAAAGTTGTTGAAAACTAAAAAACATTACGCAAACAGTATAAATGTAAGGGACAATCTTTGAGCCTATGCTTGAGGATCCATTTAAGGATGCAAGGGAGATCAAAAGATACGGAACAGTCTGAGTGGTCAGCTCTGCTGTTCAATAACCCAAGCATTGTCAGTGGCTAAGAATTGTGCAGAACAACCTTTCCTTGGATCTCGTAAGAGATATATATAACGATACTATAACGTCTACGACTCATATTGCACAAAGATATGCCTCAACATTTGCTTAGATTGTTTATGTTTCCTTTCTTAAACAAAGATACTTATAACGATACTATAACGTCTACGGCTCATATTGTACAAAGATGTGCCTCAACATTTTGCTTAGGTTATTTATGTTTCCTTTCTTCAACAAAGGAGATGCAGTAAGGGTAATCCAGCTAAACGAGAACACACTGTTATCAGCGAACACATTGAATAGTCTTAAAAAAAAAAAAGAATAAAAAAAAGGAAAGAAAAGAAAAAAAATCAGTGACATGGTCCCCACCATTTTTCAACATTTCTATAACAGCATCATCAGCACCTTGACCATTCTGTAGTTTTCTCACAGCAAATAATACTTCTTTTCTCGAGAAAAAAAGGGGGTTCACCGGACTAAGATCCTCTTCATCATGCAGTTAACTTCAGCGTCACCCACTACACCGTGAACACCTCTGACGACTGCTGAAGCCGGTCATGAAGTGATGAATTTCTATTTGCTGTAGTTTCCAAGTGAAGTGACTGTAGGCTGGAAACTGAAACAAACTTCAAAGAAAAAAAATTTCTGTCATTCCGCCGGGCAAGAGGGACAAACACATTACAAGACAAAACACGACGCGTTTCGACATCTTTGGTCTTCTTCAGGCACGATAAACACGACAATGAAAACGAAGAACGAGCGATCACGTATCATCTCAAATTGAGCGCGAAACACACGCGCGCGCGCGCGCGCGCGCGCACACACACACACACACATTCAAACACACACACACACACACACACACACACACACACACACACACACACACACACACACAACACACACACACACACAACACACACACACACACACACACACACACACACACACACACACACACACACACACACACACACACACACACACACACACACACACATTCTCCACGCTTTCTTCTTTCTATTGTTGTTTGTGTCCTCTGTACACCATGCCATCTGTCGCCCAAACTTGGAGGAGTTCCGCGCTGAGCATCAAATAAGGCAGAAGAAGGAGGGAAGGGGGTAATGGAACGGAGGAGGAGAAGGAGGAGGAGGAGCAAGAGGGGAGAGTGGAGGTGCAATGGAAGGAGTGCAGGGAGTGGGGGGTGGGGGGGGGGGGGGTGGTAATGTTCAAACTCCATTCACTTCGGAAAAACAGTTTCCACGCCACGAAAACCTATCAGTGTGGTGTTTGAGTAAGGAAAAGATCGGAAGATCGATCTTGCCTTCTTCTTCTTTTTTTTTAATCTGCCTTTTTTTTCCAACTAGATGCCAGGATTTCTCTTAGCATGCACGGACATGCGCCTGCGGTTTTGATGCCCGCGCTCGCTCACACACAAACACACACATGCAAACACATACATATTACATACGTACACTCACGCGCACGCGCCAGCGCACACACACACATACACACACGCGCGCGCGCGCGCGCGCCCCGCCGGCACGCACGCACGCACGCACTTACGTACACCCTCCTGGGAGCTTACACACACACACGAATAATATACACGTACTTACGCGCTCGCGCGCGCGCGCGCACTCACTCACACACACACACACACACACACACACACACACACACACACACACACACACACACACACACACACACACACACATACACACACACAAACGTGCGCGCGCGCGCGCGCGCGCGCACACACACAAAAAGCAAGTGCGCTGGTGTTCTCTCTCTCTCTCTCTCTCTCTCTCTCTCTCTCTCTCTCTCTCTCCCCACACGACGACTCGACTAATGATGACAACATGATAATAATAATAGTGATGATGATGATGATGATGATGATGATGATGATGATGATAATAATAATAATAATAATGATAGTAACAAGAAGAAGTTTAATAATGATAATATTGATAATGATGATGATGTTGATAATACTTGTAATAATGACAATAGTAATAATAATAACAACAACATGTTAACAACAACAACAACAACAATAACAACAACAACAACACAACAATAATAATAATAATAATAATAATAATAATAATAATAATAATAATAATGATGATGATGATGATGATGATGACGATCACCACAGCACTGACGAGAACGACGATGAAAATGATGAGGATGAAAAGACTTCAAGTAAGTCCTCGCCCAGGAATAAACATCAAGGAGAAGCAGCACACACCATCCGTTCTTTAAGAGACCGGAAGCGGCAGACATCTAGCGCAAGCCCACCACTGAATTCCCCCCAAACTTCCTCAGCGCCATGTCTTTGCTTGTAAACAAACGTAATACCAGCGGCAGAGATTTCTGCACGTTTAATGATAGTGGAGGAATAAAAAAGTCACCTGCACTGAAAGAACGTCAGCAGGCTATGATAATCACAAATTCGAATTATTTAACGGGAAAAAGTCCGAGATGAAATCATGTCTACTCACCCATAACTTGCCAGGATTAGACGAGAAAAATAAGCAGTGATAAATTGTTGCAAGAAAAAAAGAAAAGAGTTCGAACGACATATCTGAAAAAAAGGAAAGGAAGGTGGGAATCAAAGATCAAAACAGTAAACAGATACTTTGTTACGGCAAACAGACACTTTGTTACGGTAAACAGACACTTTGTTACGGTAAACAGACACTTTGTTGGTTAGAGAACTGCAACAAATCAAGGCAAGTGAAATGCGCCTGCAAGCGAGTTGAAATCACGGGGTAAGAAAGTTTAGGAAATAGACAATTCTTGTTTTCTTGTTTAGTTTAATAACGAATTGAGGTAATCGACCATATACATCCGTATACTTAAAAAGCATTTGTATTTAATTAGTTTGGCAAGTGTCTGCATTGCAAAAGAATACAACGATGAAGAATGCGGAACAGAACGAAGTAACGAACGGGAAACGTTTCTAAAACAAACTAGGAAAAAGAGCACAACAGGGTTTAAGAAAGAAAGAGAGAAAGTGTGAAGAATTGGGGGTGGGGGGTGGGGGGGGGGGGGGGGGGGGGGTGGGGGGGGGGGGGGGTGGGGGGAAGACAAGGGAAAATCATTGACAGAAAGTACAAACCAAACTAAACTACCTCACCGAATAAAGGAAAATGTCATTAAAACAATAAGAGAACAAAAACAAACAAACAATTAAACAACCAAACAAACAAACAGAGCAAGGCAAAACAGGCCAAAATGTACACAATTACAAAGTAGCTATATCTAATTATCTTGGTCTGTATAACGAAAGATCACTGGCAGATACTGACAATCAAGGTTAACATATGTTGAAAAATTTCTTTTTCTTCTTTCTTTCTTAAAACGCCTAAAACGCAGAGGTTTACCATCAGTGAGAGTTTATGTGACCGTTTCTAAACCTATCATTCAGGCAGCCATATTCCATCTTCGAGGATGAAGTCCGACTACGACGACGATGTGCACATTTTTTTTTTTTGTTTTTTTTTTGTTCCTGTTTTTGTTGTCGCCGTCGCTGTTATTGTTGATGTCATATCTCACTTTCACACGTATGTCCTGTTTAATTACAAAGAATGGAATGCAATTTTAATGTGCGCGCAAGTTCGTCTTTTTTTTTTTTTTTTTTTTTTTTTTTTTTTTTTTTAACTGCATGTGCTCACACGCTTGACTTCATTTCAGAGTAAATTCTTGGCTTTTGTCTCCTGGCTGTTAACAAAAAAAAAAAATTTTTTTTTTTCTTTCATGTTCATCTTTATTAGAAAAATGCATGTTGAACGAAAATTACACAACTGTTTCTTTCGTGGCCTCTTTTGATCTATGTCATCATTAAATTATGTCAATTACAATCCAGAATGTCTGTGCCTGGAGTAAAAAAAAACAACAACATATATTGCGTGGATTTGTTTATTTCTTTTCCGATTCGTTACATTTTGTTGATGAGTATTATTACCTCCGCCATGGAGCCTATCTTTTCGCCTGTGTTTGTTTGTTTGATCGCTTGTTTGTGTGTCTGCATACAAAAGTACCCCAAAATTGCGGTGCCGATTTTAAGCAAAGTTAATGGAGAAATGAAACGTGGCTCAGACTACTTCTGCCACTGCTGCTATTGCTGCTGCTGCTGCTGCTGCTGTTGCCGCTGCTATTGCTGCTGCTGCTGCAGCTGCTGCTGCTGCTGCTGCTGCTGCGTTTATTATTATCTATGCGGTTATGCGGCCTCTCTATACTACTAATACTTCTCCTGCGGTTGCCATAGCTGCTACTGCCGGTGCTGTTACTACTTCTGCTACTGCCGGTGCTGTTACTACTTCTGCTACTGCTGCTGCTAGTGCTGCTGCTGCTGCATTTATCATTATTTATGCGGTTGCTATAGCTGCTACTGCCGCAGTTATTACCACTTCTACTATTGTTGCTACTGCTGCAGCATTCATCATTACTTATGAAGTTGCTATAGCTGCTACTGCCGCTGCTGTTACTACTTCTGCTACTGCTGCTGCTGCTGCTGCTGCTGCTGCGTTATCAATATTTATGCGGTTGCTATAGCTGCTACTGCCGCTGCTGCTGTTACTGCTTCTACTACTGCTGCTGCGTTTACTATTATCTATGCGATCTCTATACTACTAATACTTCTCCTGCGGTTGCTATAGCTGCTACTGCAGCTGCTGTTACTACTACTACTACGACTACGACTACATTGCAGTCTTGGAACAACAACGGAAACTACTGGCCTTGGCTTAGGCTGCATCAGACCTATTGACATAGGCTAGAACACCAAGACTACATCAAAATGTTGTTATGTTCTGCATAGTTATGCGGGGATTGTCTTCAGTTTCGACAAG
>JADBJO010004401.1:7500-12500 GCA_016801955.1 Conus betulinus | reverse complement strand
CGTCACGTATTCATTCCCCTCACCACATCGTACATCATTACCTCAGCTCCGAGCCATGAAAATATGATGAGGTACTACTACTTACTTCCCTCTAATTCCACCCCCGAAACCAAGACGAGCCCACCCGTAGCAGACCAAGACAGTGGGAGCCGTTCCTTTCAAACGAGCATCACTGTCACCGCCTAGTGCAGCAGCCCTAGTTTCGTCACCTGAAGCCCCCCATCCCATCAGTAATTAACGAACTGAAGGACAGCGCCAGTCATCACCAGACCTGCTAGTTCAGGACGACCTGACATTCACCGCTCCCCCCGACTGTCAGTGGCGAAGGCTGTGTGTGGCAGGAGAGGTCCGGGTGTGGGTGTGGCTGTTCATCGGGGAGCCATGCAATGAGCGGGCATGGAAGACGTACCACTGAAAGGGAGATGAGGAGGTGGGGGGGGGGGGGGGGGGGGGGGGGAGGGGGGGAGGGGGGGAGGGGGCCTCGAGGACAACATCAAAACAGCAAAGACTGGAAGAGGCTCACTCAGACACACATGGGACGTCTTCTCTATGCTGGTAACATCCTAGTGCATGTGTAACTAGCGGGTGAGGAGGGGAGTGTTTGAAGGAAAGTAAATCTCGTGTAAAAAAAAAAAAAAAAAAAATATGTTTGATATGCTCCCCTATTCCCCCCTCCCCTCCTCATTTTCCCCCCCACCGCTCCAAGTCTTTTAAAGGGAGAGAGACTCTTTGTCTGAAGGTTGATCAGACCTGTACCTGGTGACCAAGAAGCTGACGGGCAAGTCCAGCAGACAGACAAGCCAGTGAAGGACAAGAACGGAAACCCACTGACAACAACCGAGGAACAGCTGAAACGATGGGCAGAACACTTCAAGGAGCTGCTGAACCGCCCCGCCCCTGACGCACTACCAGACATCTCACCTGCAGAGACAGAACTGCCCATCAGCTGTGACAAACCCTCAAAGGCAGAGATCAAGAAGGCCATCATGACTCTGAAAAATAGGAAGGCTGCAGGCCGGACGACATACCAGCAGATGCCATCAAAGCAGACATAGAGACAGCTGTCAACATGCTATACAGCGTCTTCAGCAAGATCTGGGAGAAGGAGGAGGTACCGGCCCAGCGGAAAGAAGGAATCATCTTCAAGCTGCCGAAGAAAGGAGACCTAAGGGGCTGCAGCAACTACCGAGGGATCATGCTCCTGTCAACGCCAGGCAAGGTTCTCAACAGGGTTCTACTGGAGAGAATGAAAGAGGCTGTCGACCCCAAGCTCCGAGACCAGCAGGCAGGCTTCCGGCAGAACAGATCATGTGCCGATCAGATCGCCAGCCTGCGCATCATTGTGGAGCAGTCGCTGGAGTGGAACTCCCCCCTCTACATCAACTTCATAGATTACGAGAAGGCCTTCGACAGTGTGGATAGAGAGACGCTGTGGAAGCTGCTGAGGCATTACGGAGTCCCCGAGAGAAGAAGATCATCTCCCTCATCCGGTGCACCTACCAGGACATGAACTGCAGGATTGCCCACGCCGGCCAGCTGTCCGAAGTTTCGAGGTGAGACAGGAGTTCGGCATGGGTGCCTGCTGTCGCCGTTCCTCTTCCTCCTGGTCATTGACTGGATCATGAAGACCACTACACAAGGCAGGAACAACGGTATACAGTGGACACTCTGGACGCAGCTCGACGACCTCGACTTCGCTGACGACCTGGCGCTCCTGTCACACAGCCACAGCCAGATGCAGGTCAAGACCACTCGCCTGGAGATCACATCAGCCGGACAGGGCTCAAGATTAACAGGAAGAAGACCGACCTGATGAAAATCAGCACCACTGCCAACACATCAGTCACAGTCGGTGGAGAGCCCATCATGGAGGTGGAGTCTTTCGTCTATCTGGGAAGCATGGTTGACTAACAGGGGAGGCACGGGCCGGGACGTCACAGCCAGAATCGGCAAGGCAAGAGCAGCTTTCGTCATGCTCAAAAACATCTGGGCATCTGGAGGAGTCAGCATAGGGACTAAACTCCGCCTCTTCAACTTCAACGTGAAATCAGTTCTGCTTTATGCGATGACGACATGGCGGACAACACAGACGATGCAACAAAAGATTCAGACATTCTTCAACACCTGTCTGAGGCGCATCTAAAAAATCCGATGGCATGAGAAGATTCGAAACGAAGATCTGTGGGAGCGTGTGGGACAGGAACAACTAGCCAAGCAGATATTGCGAAAAAAGTGGGGCTGGATAGGACACACCCTCAGGAAGCCAGGTCTAGCACCACACACCAAGCCCTGACCTGGAACCCGCAGGGAAAGAGGAAGAGAGGCTGGCCTCGCAACAGCTGGAGGCGAGACACTGAGGCAGAGCTGATACAAGGACGAAGTGGACTGGAATGACCAGAACAGCCCAGAGCAGAGTGCAATGACGAAGGGTCGTCGATGGCCTATGCTCCACCGGGAGCGATGGGCATAATGAATGATCAGATTAATCAAGGTTAACAACGAAAGGGGAAAAAAATCAGAAAAAAAAATTGAGGAGGCTTTGCCGAGAGGTTAATCTGGTAACGACAAACGAAAAAGAAGTTTCAGGAAAAAGTTTCAATTCTCACAACAAGAAGCAAAAAAATATTCGGGGAATTTTTTTTTTTATTGGGAAGGAGACTTCGACAAGAACTAAATCTATTGACGACACAAGGAAAAAAAAAAATGCTGCAGAAAAATTCTTTATTGAAAGGGAGGCTTTGTTGAGACGTTAATTTCATCAAGACAAACGGAAAAAAACGGAAAAAAAGTTTCTGCGAAAAAAATGGAGGTTTTGCCGACAGGTTAATCTCTCGTAACGACAAAAGGAAAATGAAAATGTGAAGAAAACGGTGTTCATTTGGTGTGCCTCTATGACACAGCTTAATCTAGGAATGACAGATGCTAGAGAAAAAAATGTTTATAGGAAGGGAAAATTTTGTTGACAGGTTAATCTAATGAGACAAAAAAATGTTTCAGTAACAAGTCTTTTATTGGAAGAGACGCCCATGTTGAGAGGCCAATCTATTAACAACACAAGGGAAAAAAATGTTTAGAAGCAGTCTTTATTGTCAGGGAGACTTTTGTTGACAGGTTCATCTAGAAACGACAACACAGGACATTTTATTTCAGGAACAAAATCTTTGTTAAGAAGTAAATTTAGTATTGAAAAAGAGTACAGCATTTCCAAAAATAAGTCTTTATACGGAGAAAGCCTTTGTTAAGAGATGAATTTGTTGACAAAGAGGGGAAAAGTTTCAAACAATGAAAATCTATAGGCAAAGAGGTTCTTTTTTACTGGGAAGAAAATCCAGTATCCACACACACACACAAAATGTTCAGAAGAAAATGTATGAGAAGGTTCTTGTTGGGATGGTAATTTCGCCTCGACAAAGAGAGAGAAAAAAAAAGTTTCAGGAAAAAAAACTCAGCCCTTTAATTCCAAAGGTCATGAGTCATGAAATAAAATCTAAAGAGAAAACTATATTCAAGAAATGAAATCTGTAGAGAATTATTTTGTCGTGAGTTAATCTAATATCAACAACAACAACAACAACAACAGAATTCTTTAAAAAAAAAAAAAAAGAAGAAGAAGAACCAAGTCTTGATAGGAAGGCAGTTTTTTGTTGTTGAAGGTGAATTTTGCATCGACTAAGAGAAAATGCTCAAGAAAGAAGTCTTCAAGCTTGTCTTCTAATGCACATAGATGAGGTATTTCTGAACAATTTTCTCCTCATGTTGCATACAATAAAGTAAAAGAATGGTCATTTTTAAACTCTGTGATGAAATTTCTCTTCTTGCCATAAAAAAAGACCTGAACGACAGTAACGCCCCTTGGGTTGGCTTAAAAATGTATCACGGAAGCCGACAAAGTTCAAAGGGAGGGAGTGTTCATTTGGAACTGCTTTCATTGGTAGATATCATAATAGTAACCCTGGTCTCATTCAGTACATATAAATTGCTCTCTCAAACTGCAGCTGTTTGACATTCGTTTTCTTTTCTTCTTATTTTTCTTTTTGTTTTCTTCTTCTTCTTCTTCTTCTTCTTCTTTACTTCTTCTTCTTCTTCTTCTTATTACGGTGTCACACCTGACCCCCCCCCCCCCCCCCCCCCCCCCCCCCCGTCAAAACAGTTCTGAGGGCAAAGTCTAGCGCCATCAATTTCACTGTCACAGCAGGCTTCCAGACACGCTCTCGGAGTGCCAGCTTTGCCAGCAAGGCTGGAAGTCGGACTACCACTGGGCGGAGGAGACAGTCTGGGGACACGTGCTTCCAGGGGAGGGGGGGGGGGGGGGGGGGGGGGGCAGTCTGACTCTCAGTGCCTGGAGGGCCTTCCGTCGTACGGGACAAACCACTCTCCGCATGAAAAAACGGCACCTACTCTAAGACCGTGATCTGGACTATTTGAAAATTGGTTTTGTGGGTCCTTTTGCCCGGTAGACTGGGCCCATGGGTTAATGTGTCAGTCCTTTTTTCCTTGCAAATTGTTTTTTTGTCAGTGCTTTTGACCGGTAAATTGCTCTTGTGTCAGTCCTTTTGCATGACAAATGGTTTTTTTGCGTCAGTCTTTTGAATGATAAAATGTTTTCCTGTCAGTCCTGTTGCATGACAGATTGTTTTTTCTGTAAGTCCTTTTTCTTGACGAATTGTTTTCCTGTCAGTCCTTTTTTTGACAAAATGTTTTCCTGTGAGTCCTTTTTCTTGACGACTTGTTTTCCTGTCATTCCTTTTTCTTGACAAATTGTTTTTCTGTCATTCCTTTTTCTTGACGAATAGTTTTCCTGTCATTCCTTTTTTCTTGACGAATAGTTTTCCTGTCATTCCTTTTTCTTGACGAATAGTTTTCCTGTCATTCCTTTTTTTTGACAAATTGTTTTTCTGTCAGTCCTTTTTCTTGACGAATAGTTTTCCGGTCAGTCCTTTTTCTTGACGACTTGTTTTTTCCTGTCAGTCCTTTGTTTTGACAAATTGTTTTTTCTGTCA
>JADBJO010004401.1:0-2500 GCA_016801955.1 Conus betulinus | reverse complement strand
CCAGGAATAAAGGGGGGGGGGGGGGGGGGGGGGGGGGGGGGGGGGGGGGGGGTGGGGGGGGGGGGGGGGGGAGGGGGGGGGGGGGGGGGGGGGTGGTGCGGGTGAGGGTGGTGGCGGGGTAGTAGGGTTGTAAAACCTTTCCTTATTGTAGCATCTTAATCAATTATCATCAGCCATTGAAGTTGCTGTCCTCTTTTGTCTTTCCTCCATGTTTGTCTCTCAATTCTTTCTCGGGAAAAAACTGTGTACAACATTCAATAGGAAGAGAGAAAAGGGAAGGAAAGGAGATTGAAAAACAAACAAACTTATTTCATTCTTTCTTCTTTATTTTCACCTTTTCTCCCTTACAAAAATGCACAAAACCCTTGAAGTACTATGTCATCTTAGAAAACAATAGTTCATGATTGATGCGTGCTGCTTTCAAATTGAATTGTTAAAATGAATGTTTTGACCAACCACTGCAATGAGAGAGAGAGAGAGAGAGAGAGAGGAGAGAGAGAGAGAGAAGAGAGAGAGAGAGAGAGAGAGAGAGAGAGAGAATGATGATGATGATGATTATGATGATGATGATGACGAAGATGGTGGTCGATTATGAATCTGTCTCTGTCTCTGTCTGTCTGTCACACACACACACACACACACACACACACACACACACCACACACACACACACACACACACACACACACACACACCACACACATGCACACACACCTTACACGCACACGGTACGCTCAAATCGATGCCTTTTGACGTCATCGTGAACATGGTTTCAGGTGTCAAAAACGGCGCTCCACTGATTTCTCCATTATTTGATTTCATGCCTGGACGACTCCTGACGAACTCAACACCAACACACCTGTGTAGGACAGGCAACCTAAACAATCGATGTGATTTTTTCCCCTTCTGGATGGAGACATGCTACCTGTTTATTCCGTCAAACAGTCTGCAGAAGAATGAGGGCGCCAGAGGGGTGCCGGAGGGGGGTGGGGGTGGTGGGAGGGGGGGCCCCCCCCCGGGGTGGGGGGGGGGGGGGGGGGAGGGGGGAGGGTTGATAGGATCCATGACAATTCAAGTGTCCGACGTACTCTGCTGTTTGTGACATTATTCAGACCTTCTCTCTCTCTCTCTCTCTCTCTCTCTCTCTCTCTCTCTCTCTCTCTCTCTCTCTCTCTCAGGGAAATAGCTGTATCTTGAGTCATCAAATTTACTTGTTGTATAAATGCAACTTTGTAAAACTGAGTCTATAATGTGCGAATATAATGATTTTGTTTCTCTCGAATTTCCATTACTTTGTTCTCGATAAGGTGGTAAACTGTTTTCAGTCGTACATTGGATCTAGTTCTTATGCTCATGTTGGATGACAGACTAATTCGTTGTTCACACCCCCTTCAAATAGGGCTTTGGCCTTTTTGAATAAATTATGTTCTGTTTCTGTTCTGTTCTGTTCTGTTCTGCTCTCTCTCTCTCTCTCTCCTCTCCTCTCTCTCTCGCTCTCTCTCTCTCTCTCTCCCTTCTTCTTCTTCTTCGTCTTCTTCTTCTTCTTCTTCTTCTTCTATGTACCTTCAGCCATTGTCCCAAAAGACCAAACAGGCGAACAGGTTGCAACACGACAAGCCATAACACTTGAACTGTTGAACAGGATCGTCACACACCTGTATCACCCATCTTGGTCAAATTTTGATCGTCTGCTGATGCTGCGCTCCCTTTCCCATCCTCTACCGACTGAAGTTTCCGACAGGCATCGGTGTCAGTGTGGTGACGCCAGACTACAGCCCTGCGTCAGACAGTCCCTGTCCTGCAACTGACGTCATCTCCGGGCATCGAACACGACAACCGCCCGATGGAGTTTCCCGGAAAAAAAGGGTGAGAGGAGGTTGGAAGTATCGGCAGGGTCACTGCGACAAAGTAAGGGGAGGTTGGGTGGAGCGGGTGGTGTGGGGGGTGGGGGGTGGGTGGTTGGTGTGGTGGGGGTCGTCAGGTTCTCTCTCTCCCTCATACAATAGGGGGAAGTTGGGAAAGGGGGGAGTATCGACAGAGTCCCTGCGGCAAAGTGTGTTGCACTAGATTTTAGCCAACTCTGAAAGCTGGGAATGCAAGAAGAAGAAAAGAAGAAGAAGAAGAAGAAGAGAAGAAAGATAATTAATGGTCAACAAGAAAGAAGAAGAAGAAGAAGAGAAGAACAGAAGATCATGATGATCAAGAAGAAGCGAAGAAAAAGATAAAGATAATCAAGAAGAAGAAGAAGAAGAAGAAGAAGAAGAAGAAGAAGACGAAGAAGACAAAGATAATGATTATCAAGAAGAAGAAGAAGAATAAAAGAAGAAGAAAATGGTAACTGTTGGTGCCATACAGAGTCTCACGGCAAGTGTCCTGTATATTTTGAATCTCATTATAATGTGACATTTTAATTTCATCGTGCGTCACAATTTCTTAGACATGACCTTCAAGAACAACGCTCCTGCTATCGGTATGTGATGGCAGCAAGAGAATCAGTTGT
>JADBJO010004400.1:195435-199702 GCA_016801955.1 Conus betulinus | reverse complement strand
TGGGGGCCAACAGACAGACATATAGATAATAAATAGACAGACAGACAGACAGACATAGAATATAGATAGATAGAGAGAATAGATAATAGATAGATAGATAGATTAGATAGACGACAGATAGATAGATAGATAGATATGATAGATAGATAGATAGATAGATAGACAGATAGATAGATAGACAGACAGACAGACAGACAGGGCACAAGATAGACAGACAGACTATTACACCACTAACGTTTTGTTTGGAATACATGGAGGTGTCTTTTGGAAAGAACTCCTGGCTGGAAAAGAGTCCGAGATCAAATGTTTCCCTGCTGCCATAACTGGCTGCCACCTGTCTGCAACCATGGTTCCCAGTGCTGCTGCTGGACAGTTGCCATGACAACAGTTGGCACTGCTGCTGCCGGCATACGGCTACAACTATTACAGAACTGCAGAATAACTAAGCTAGTAGGTCTACATTCCAGACCACAATCTTGTTAGCTCTCTATCTAAGTTTACACACACACAACACACACACACACACACACACAACACACACACACACACACGCACGCAACGCACGCACGCACTCACGCACGCACGCACGCACACATGCACGCACGCACGCACGCACGCACACACACACACACACACACACCACACACAACGCACACACACCTCGCACACACACACACACACACACACACACACACACACACACACACACACACACACAAACATTCGCGCAAACAGACACAGACACGCATACACGCAGGCACAGACAAACACGCACATATGCGCGCACGCACACACACACACACACACACCACACACACACACGTGTTTGGATGGCAGCGCTACAATGGACCCCCATCTCTCCCCAGCAAGATACTCCACCAAGTCGATACTCTCCCCCCCCCCCCCCCCCCCCCGCCCTTACATTCCCCACGCTCTGTACTCCCCCCTGCCTTTACATTCCCCATGCTCTATACTCCCCCCGCCTTTACATTACCCATGCTCTCTATACTCCCCCCGCCCTTTACATTCCCCACGCTCTGTACTCCCCCTGCCCTTACATTCCCCACGCTCTGTACTCCCCCCCCCCCCCTACATTCCCCACGCTCTGTACTCCCCTCGCCCTTACATTCCCCACGCTCTGTACTCCCCCCACCCCTTACATTCCCCACGCTCTGTACTCCCCCTGCTGCCTTACATTCCCCACGCTCTGTACTCCCCCTGCCCTTACATTCCCCACGCTCTGTACTCCCCTCGCCCTTATATTCCCCCACGCTCTGTACTCCCCTCGCCCTTACATTCCCCCACGCTCTGTACTCCCCCCACCCTTACATTCCCCACGCTCTGTACTCCCCCTGCCCTTACATTCCCCACGCTCTGTACTCCCCCCGCCCTTACATTCCCCACGCTCTGTACTCCCCCTGCCCTTACATTCCCCACGCTCTGTACTTCCCCTGCCCTTACATTCCCCACGCTCTGTACTCTCCCCCGCCCTTACATTCCCCACGCTCTGTACTCCCCCTGCCCTTACATTCCCCATGCTCTGTACTCCCCCTGCCCTTATATTCCCCCACGCTCTGTACTCCCCCTGCCCTTACATTCCCCACGCTCTGTACTCCTCCTGCCCTTACATTCCCCATGCTGTGTACTTCCCCTGCCCTTACATTCCCCACGCTCTGTACTCCCCTGCCCTTACATTCCCCACACTCTGTACTCCCCCTGCCCTTATATTCCCCACGCTCTGTACTCCCCCCGCCCTTACATACCCCACGCACTGTACTCCCCCTGCTCTTATATTCCCCACGCTCTGTACTCCCCGCGCCCTTACATTCCCCACGCTCTGTACTTCTTCCCTTTAATTCCCCCTGCCCTTTACATTCCCCACGCTCTTACTGTACTCCCCCCGCCCTTACATTCCCCACGCTCTGTAACCCCCCCCTGCCCTTACATTCCCCACGCTCTGTACTCTCCCCCCCCCCTACATTCCCCACGCTCTGTACTTCCCCTGCCCTTACATTCCCCACGCTCTGTACTCCCCCCTGCCCTTACATTCCCCACGCTCTGTACTTCCCCCCCCCTTACATTCCCCACGCTCTGTACTTCCCCCCGCCCTTACATTCCCCACGCTCTGTACTTCCCCTGCCTTATATTCCCCACGCTCTGTACTCCCCCTGCCCTTACATTCCCCACGCTCTGTACTTCCCCCGCCCTTTACATTCCCCACGCTCTGTACTCCCCCTGCCCTTACATTCCCCACGCTCTGTACTCCCCCCCGCCCTTACATTCCCCACGCTCTGTACTTCCCCCCCCCCTTACATTCCCCACGCTCTGTACTTCCCCCCGCCCTTTACATTCCCCACGCTTTGTACTCTTTCCCCCGCCCTTACATTCCCCACGCTCTGTACTCCCCCCTGCCTTTACATTCCCCACGCTCTGTACTCTCCCCTGCCTTTACATTCCCATCTCTGTACTCCCCCCGCCCTTACATTCCCCACGCTCTGTACTCCCCCTGCCTTTACATTCCCCACGCTCTGTACTCCCCCTACCTTTACATTCCCCACGCTCTGTACTCCCCCCCCTACCTTTACATTCCCCACGCTCTGTACTCCCCCCTGCCTTTACATTCTCCACGCTCTGTACCCCCCCCTGCCCTTTACATTCCCCACGCTCTGTACTCCCCCTGCCCTTACATTCCCCCACGCTCTGTACTCCCCCCCTGCCCTTACATTCCCCATGCTCTGTACTCTCCCCGCCCTTACATTCCCCATGCTCTGTACTTCCCCTGCCTATCACTGTTTGACATACTGTCTGCTGTATACTCTCTCTGTTCAACATCATCACCCCCTTCTCTGTACCTTCCCCCCCCCCCCCCCCCCCCCGATGTTTGATATTCCCCATCCTGTTTGATGTTCCCCCCCCCTGTTTGATATTCCCCTCCTGTTTGACCCCCCCCCTCCTGTTTGACATTATTCCCCCCTCCTGTTTGATGTTCCCCCTCCTGTTTGATATCCCCCCTCCTGTTTGACATTCCCCCCTCCTGTTTGATATCCCCCTCCTGTTTGATATTCTCCCTCCTGTTTGATATTCCCCCCTCCTGTTTGACATCCCCCCTCCTGTTTAATATTCCCCCCTCCTGTTTGATGTTCCCCCCTCCTGTTTGATATTCCCCCTCCTGTTTGATATTCCCCCTCCTGTTTGACCCCCCCCCCCCCCCCCTCCTGTTTGACATTTGACATTCCCCCCTCCTGTTTGATATCCCCCTCCTGTTTGATATCCCCCTCCTGTTTGATATCCCCCCTCCTGTTTGATATTCCCCCTCCTGTTTGATATTCCCCCCTCCTGTTTGATATCCCCCCCCCTCCTGTTTGATATCCCCCCTCCTGTTTGATGTTCCACCCCTCCTGTTTAATGTTCTCCCCGCCTGTTCGATATTCCCACGGCTTGATACTCTCCCCCACTCAATATCCCCTCCCCCCCCCCCCCCCCCCCCTTTTCCATTTCCCCCCTCCCCGTCTTCTCCCTGCTGTTTGATATTCTCCCGCCTATTTGATATTTCCCTTCCTGTTTGATATTCCCCCCACCTTTTGATATTCCCTCCCTGTTTGATGTTTCCCTCCTGTTTGATGTTCCCTCCTCCTGTTTGATGTTTCCCCCTCCTGTTTGATGTTTTCCTCTCCTGTTTGATATTCCCCCTGTTTGATATCCCCCTCCTGTTTGATATTCCCCCTCCTGTTTGATATCCCCCCTCCTGTTTGATATTCCCCCTCCTGTTTGATATTCCACCTCCTGTTTGATATCCCCCTCCTGTTTGATATTCCTCCTCCTGTTTGATATCCCCCCTCCTGTTTGATATTCCTCCTCCTGTTTGATATTTTCCTCCTGTTTGATATCCCCCCTCCTGTTTGATATCCCCTCCCCTCCTTTGATATTCCCCCCTCCTGTTTGATATTCCCCCTCCTGTTTGATATTCCCCCTCCTGTTTGATATTCCCCTTCCTGTTTGATATCCCCCTCCTGTTTGATATTCCCCCTCCTGTTTGATATTCCCCTCCTGTTTGATATCCCCCCTCCTGTTTGATATCCCCCTCCTGTTTGATATTCCCCCTCCTGTTTGATATCGCCCTTCCTGTTTGATATTCCCCCCTCCTGTTTGATATTCCCCCTCCTGTTTGATATTCCCCTTCCTGTTTGATATCCCCCCTCCTGTTTTGATATTCCCCTCCTGTTTGATATTCCCCTCCTGTTTGATATTCCCCCTCCTGTTTGATATT
>JADBJO010004400.1:182935-185435 GCA_016801955.1 Conus betulinus | reverse complement strand
GATTGAGGGTCACATTGGCTGAGGATCACATTAGCTAACGATCACATTGGCTGAGGATCACTATATTGGCTGAGCAACGCGATGTGAGCCAAGGATCACACTGGCTTAGGATCAGATTGGCTGAGAAATACACAATGGCTGAAGATCTCATTGGCTGATAATCACGACATTGGCTTAGGACCACATTGAGAAATACACATCGGCTGAGGATCACATAAGCTGATAATTACCACATTGGCCTAGGATCACATTGGCTGAGGATCACACTGGCTGAGAATTACGATATTGGCCAATGATCACGACATTGGCTGGCTATCACGACATATGCTTATAATCACATTGGCTGTGGATCGTGTGACATTGGCTGAGGATCACATAAAGATGACGATATCAGCTGAGGATGCAGTCGATACTGACTGAAGGATTAGATGAGCATCACACATTGGTTGAGGTTATAGCATTGGCACAGGGTCACGACATTGACTGAGGATAACATTGCATAGGATCGTGACATTGGCTCATGATAATGACATTGGCCAAGGGTCATACTGGCTGAGGTTGATCACGACTCTCACTGAAGCATCGGTGAGGATCACAACAGTGGTTAAGAACCACGACTTCGGCTGAGGAGCACGACATTGACAGAACATGACATCGGTTGAGGATCACCAAAATACAATGTTAACTGTAATCTTCACATTTACTGAGACTGTCAGAATTAGCTGCAGACTGCATTGGCTGAGGATCACATTAGCTGATAGTCTTACTTTTAGTTTAGAATTACGATATTGGCTAGGTAGTGTGATTTTTTCTTTTAAATTTCGGCTGAGAAATACGAAGTAAGGTTAGAATCGCTTTGCTGGTAGAGTATGAAATCAATTTAGAAAATTGTCTGAGGATCACAACATTGATGAAGGATCACAAGATTGGCTCAGGATCAAGACCTTAGTTTACTATCAAATTGGCTGAGGGTGGCAGCATTCACTGAGAAAGCGGATCTCAGTTGAGGATGACAGGTTTTGTCTGAGGATCATAATACTGGCTGCGTGTCGGCTCAGCTGTCGGTCACATCGCAGTGAATCACAGCGCTGGTTGAGGATTACAACATTGTTACAGGAATGCCAGTTCTGGTTATCAATAACCAAACACTGAGTGTTGACTCCTTTCGTTGCGTTCTGGAGATATATTACAGCCAAGAAATGACTCAATCAAGACCTTATCTCTCAGGATCTCTATTCCGGTCCTTGTCACCTGTTGTATCGTATACACGTTGTGCCATACCAACGGAAAACGCTGACATTTCAATAACAACAAAAAAAATGGCAGCTTGCTTTCAAGATATCGACCTTAATCGCTGGTGGATGATATTTATGGTTGAACTGAGGTAATGCAAGCTCATGTTGTGTTAATAATGCGCAGCACAGAGATAATTAGGACTGTATTCTGTCAAGGTCGGGTCAGGGTTGCAGTGGAGGTGTGAATCATTTGTAACAAAGTTTTAGGCCTGCTGGTCGAGTTGTAGTAAAGCTAAGTAAAGTGAAGTGTAGGAAAGTCTACATCTTCAGTTCATTTGTTATCAGGTGTTACTCATTTGAAAGGTCAATACTTTTGGGAATTTTTTGTACTCCCAGTTATTATAGAACAGGGAGTACTTTAAAATGGGAACGAAGAAATGCTGTCTGTGTGTCTGTCTGTGTGTCTGTCTGTCTGTGTGTCTGTGGTCAAAATGTGTTCCACTCGCTCCAGACAAAACTACTGGGCCGATCTTTCTGAACATTTGTAGGTATGTTCGTTATGGGCCACGGATGATGCCCGATGTTTTAGTTTACCGCTATAGCCGTTACTAAGGGCTGTAACGGCCTGTAACGGTTTTTCTTCTTTATGGAATATCTCAGAAAGTACTCGGCCGATCTTTCTGAAAATTTGTAGGTATGTTCATTATGGGTCACGAATAATAAGCGATGTTTTAGTTTACCGTTATAACTGTTACTAACGACTGTAACGGCCTGTATATTTTTCTTCTTTATGGAATATCTCAGAAAGTACGTGGCCGACCTTTATGAAAATTAGCAAGTATGTTCATTATATGGGTCATAGATGATGCTATATGTTTTAGTTTACCCTGTTATAGCCGTTACTAACGGCTGTAACAGCCTGTGACGGTTTTTTTTCTTTATGGAATATCTCAGAAAGTACTTGGCCTATCTTTCTGTAAATTTGTATGTATGTTCACTAATGGTCACGGATGATGCCTGATGTTTTAGTTTGCCCCGTTATAGCCGTTATTAACGGCTGTAACGGTCTGTAACGGTTTTTCTTCTTTATGGAATATCTCAGAAAGTACGTGGCCAATCTTTCTAAAATTTTGTAGGTATGTTCATTATGGGTCACGAATAGTGAGCGATGTTTTAGTTTACCGTTAGAGCCGTTACTAACGGCTGTAACGGCCTGTAACGGTTTTTCTTCTCTATGGAATATCTCAGAAAATACCTGGCCGAAC
>JADBJO010004400.1:170435-172935 GCA_016801955.1 Conus betulinus | reverse complement strand
TAGAAAAAAAAAACATATAATGCTTTTCAATTCTGGGTATGACCCAGAAAAGCTCCCAGTTTTTACTTTACATGGCATTGAAATAAAATATGTTAAATCAGTAAAATTCCTAGGTATAATCTTAACTTCTAAACTGTCATGGAACCAGCACATTGACCACATATTAAATAAAGCACGGAAAAGTTTAAAGTTTCTTAAGATTATAAACAAGCAACCATGGGGCCAAGATGCTTCGACTTTAATACCTCTATCAACCGCTCTTGTGCGATCTAGGTTAACCTATGCTCAGGAAGTATTTTTTTCAGCGCACCACAACATCTGTTAAATAAATTGCAGAGCATTGATTGCAAGGCTTACAAACTCGCTCTTGGTGTTCCCACACATACATCCAACTTAGGAACATACAATGAGATTGGAGTTCTACCTCTCAGCGAGGTTCGAAAAGTAGCTGCGTCGAAGTTCGTTCTGAAGAGTTTTACACACAGAAAAAATTCTGTTCAAAAGAAGTTTGTTTAAATTCTGAAGAAGATTTTGGAAAACGAGCTAGAGGAATACAATCTACAAAATCAATCTGCTCGTATACTTCTAACCTCATCAGAGATTCCAACATAAATAGTAATGAAATCGCTGTTAAACCATCCTTTTCCCCAGTACCAAGATGGGAACAAACGAAGGCCTCCTTTGATACGACTCATTCAGATTTGTCAAAAAAAGATTCACCCAACATACTAAAAAATTCCGTATGCTTACACCTGGAAAATCAGTACAAGAACCACCTAAAAATTTTCACAGACGCTCAGTGCTAGAAGACAGTAGGACAGGGGCAGCTTTTGTAATACCTGACTTAAACGTGGAAAAAATATACCATCTTGGCAGAAATTTTTCGATTTTTAGTGCCGAGCTAGCCGCCATCCTAACGTCCTTAAATTATATTCTTTATCTCCATCTGAATGTCAGTCACGTACTAGTATGTACTGATTCTAGATCTGCTCTTGAAGCAATCCAGTCTTCAAATTCAAAAATCCGTTTGGAAATAATAACAGAAATAAATCATGTTATACACCTTTTATCCGATAAAGGCACATCAGTTAGTTTTTGCTGGGTTCCCTCTCATTGTGGCATTTCAGCAAATGAGAGAGTCGACCAGGCTGCAAGAAAGGCAGCTCGAAACGTTGAAGGTTCAATTCCCCTTAATATTCCTTTGGATTTAACAGAATGCAATATTCTTCTAAACAAAACATCGGATGAAAGCTTCAGAAACTTGATAATGAAATCGGATACTCAGTATTATCAGAGTTGTGTTAAATTTTGTGGCAAAATCAACTCGAAAACCTCGTCAAACAATCACCTTGCTTCTCTGTCTAGAGAGATTAGAAGTTTACTGCACAGAATGCGGTTAAATTCCCTTTGTACGAAGTTCTGTAAAAACATTAGATGTATGTGTGGAGAAAAACTCGGAGTAGGGCATCTGTTAATCAACTGCCCAAGAGCAAGGGAATTATATCGTAAGTCGGGCGTTTGTAGTTTATCTGACGGATCCAGTCCGTCATCTGTGTCCAAGATTTTGAACGACTTCTCTTTTCTTTCCTCAGTTTGTAAATGTTTGTTACACAGCCCAGTGGGCATTTATCTTTGATGTTCTATCCTTTAATATTAGATTGTTAATTACTTAGCATTACTTACAGTACTCTTGCTCCTATGCTTCACTCAGTTTGTAGCGTACTTGCCTAATTCCGGAAAAAAAAAATGACACATTTACATACAAGCGCGCGCGCGCGCGTACACACACACACACACACACACACACACACACACACACACACACACACACACACACACACACACACACACACACACGCTCACACACAAACTCACATCCACACTTTGTCCCTCTATCTGGCCGTCTCCAATCTCAGCTCATATCATAGGAAAATTTTATCATACATTTTCAAGAAACAACCACACAGTTTATACGTACATTCATATACTTCACACACATCGTCTGATATCACTTTTAGTGGAAGGACGTTAAACTGAAGAAGTAGAAGTAGAAGAACACACACACACACATGCGCGTGTACACGCACGCAAACGCACACAAACAACTGTAATATTGGTACAGACATTGTTACCCAAGCACTCAAGGTCTGACCAATACATTAGGCTAACGCGTAGGTCAGACATCTGCTAAATCGTGTCCACGAGACCCTCGTCTTAAATCCTTTCATTTTAGTCATTTACCTGTAAGGTAAAAACCCTACGCACTGAGCTTTCGTTCGTAGCGTAGCACAAGCGCTGTTGCCTATATAGACCAGTCCGCATGCAGTAACAACCTCCGTGATGAAAGTGAAACAGAAACTCTGTTCAGTGGAGCATGTGTTATAATCTTAGTAAATAAGTCCGGTCCGGATCTGCTCTTTGATTCCGGATTCGTCTTACAGATCCTCCCAAACTTAATGCGTTTGTTCTGTGGGCCACAATCCATCTGTCCATCCAACTG